>PVIC010024420.1:0-25760 GCA_004025085.1 Thryonomys swinderianus | reverse complement strand
TTTCTTTCTTTCTTTCTTTCTTTCTTTCTTTCTTTCTTTCTTTCTTTCTTTCTTTCTTTCTTTCATGGAACAGGGGATTGAACTCTGGCCCTTGTGCTTCCAAGGTAGGCGCAGTACAATTCTCATGAGATCTTATCTCACTATTTGTAAATTTCAGCAGTAAACATTTTTGATTGTTGTATCCCTTTCGTCTGATATTTGCCCAATTGTTTATGTTGTTCAATCTTGAAATAATCTAAGACAATGAAGATTGTTAAAATTTTAAGTGAGAGTTTGGGATGGCAGGCGGTACATCATTAGGATTTATGTTTTGGTGACCTGATTCAAGATTTCTAGATTTTCTAAGCAAGAGGAAAAAAAGCAACGAGAACAAAAAGTTGTATGGCCACGTGTCTTAGTCAATCTTTACTATTAGACTTGTATCAGTGCATCTTAACATTTAAGAATTATCACCTTACAGCTTGATCCAGCCAATCAGAACCTGGTCCTTGGTACTTCCAACAGAACTGTGATTTACAGAGCTGATTCTCCAACAAACATTGACATGGAAAGCTCAGCTTAGCACCTCTGCAACATTCTAGACAGGCTGTTTGCCTCAGCACAAGTAGTTACAAACAGTAGCACAACTTAGCGGCTCAAAAGATGGTGGCACGAGGTCATGGGCAGAGCTTGCTAATGTCTGAGAATCTCACTGCCTAGATTCAAATGTCATTTCCCCTATGCCAACGCTAGACAGAGTCCTCTGTTACGCAGTGCCACGCCCACTGTGTGTGGATTTATAAAGCTTGCGATCACGCATCCCCTTGATAATGTGAGAAAAAGTCTCTGGTGGGGTCATTCACCCCCATAGCTTCAGCATCTGCCATAACTCCTGGGACAAAGTAGATGCTCAGTAAAATGGGTGGAGTGGAGCAGAAAGGTCTACAGAGCAGTTCCGGTGTTTTCTTACACCGATACTCAGCCCACTGTGTTATCCCAGTGGAAGACCCTCCATGGAGGTGATGTAATTGATCACAGACTAATGATGATACTTCAATTTTTTGAAACACGAAATACAATTTTCTTTTTCTTTTTAAAAATTTGAATATTGGGCCAGAGGGTTAGCTCAGTGGTTCTGGCGCCTGCCTCGCAAGTGCAAGGTCCTGAGTTCGATCCCCGGTAACCACATATAATGCTGGGCGTGGAGACACGCCCACCAACAATCAACACCGCATACCACAATGCCGGACGTGGTGGCTCACGCCTGTCATCCCAGCACTCGGGAGGCAGAGACAGGAGGATTGCTGAGTTCGCGGCGGCTTGCCTGGGTACCATAGTGAGCTCAGGGCCAGCCTGAACTACAACGCGAGACCCTGTCTCCAAAAGCAAAAAAAAAAAATTGAATATTCATTGGTACATTATATATACACATTCTGATCACATACAATCTTAAGAATTTGTACCAGCATATGACACAATTTAATTCTCATTTTTCCCATTCCCCCACCCACCTTACAACCCCACCCCTATATACATAAGCTTTGTTTCCCTTTTTTTATTACATCATATTTTTCCCCTTATTACTTACCTCTATACTCCATTTCCCTTTGAATATTTTCTATTTCATAATGTCTACCATATTAAAATAAGGTCTCACTTTGTAGTTCAGGCTGTCCCTGAACTCAATATGTAGCCCAAGTTGACCTTAAAATCACAGCAGTCCTCCTGCCTCTGCCTCCTGAGTGCTGGGATTACAGACTTGAGCCACCACGCCTGACACTGTGGTATGTAATACCACGGGATCGAACTCAGGACCTTTTGCTTGCCAGGTAGCCTCTGAAACCCCTGAGCTAAATCCCCAGCTCCTGCAAATATATTTTGCTTACTGGGACACTCACTTAAATAGAAGAGAAAGAAAGCTTCAGTGAAACCACAAATGTTTTATAGCAAGGTTTATTAATGTCAATGAAATGTTTCATCAAATAATTAACTCAGTATATTCACTTATGTGCAAAAAAGACTCAAGCCATTGGATCTGAAAATTTTTTCTGAGCTAGACTGATAATATTGTTGAAATATAAAGCAGAAGTCTCTTGTAGAAAAAAAGACATATTAATACCTTATTAGATATTCCTATAGAAACTTAAACAACAAAACAGCATGTCTCATTGTAAAAAAATTCAGAGGTAAATTAATTTGAAAAGCACTTGACTCTACTGAATGTTTTTATTCCTTTCCTCAAACATCAATGAAATTGTGATTTGAAATAACCAATTTTCTTGTAAAACAAATGTTTTATACAATTTAGAAATTATATTCCTGATAATAACTGAGTTTTCCTGTGTTCTGTATATTTATTTACACACACATTGCTAAGCCTTACTAATTTTGCGTGACAATCAGTGGAACCTCTACATTTATTTTTAGCTATAGAATTGTCCCAGCTATGGAAACTAGATAAAAATAATTTTTAAAGTATAAATAGGAAGGCCCAATTCTAAATAAAATTCAAAATGTACATTTTTAGATAATTCCTTAGTCTTATATCTTCCTCTTTATTCTATGTGAGATATTTATGTTTTTTATGTTGTGGACTCTTTTATCCCTTAGCCAAAAGTTCTAAGTACATATTTTGTCTTTCTTAAAAGTTGTTATATGTTTTTGGGATTTTATTGTAAGCATTAAATCTTTAAAAATTTTTAGGATTTTGGAGCCTATTTTCATGAGGTGGCTGTTTCTTATTCATTAAGACAATCCTTTGCTTCAGAAGCATTTATTAGTACCCTCGAAAGCTTTCCTCTCAACTTGCATGCATACTGGACACAAAAATTCTATCTCAGTATCATGTTAAAGCTAAAATAAATCTTTAGTATTTTTCAAAGGTTTAAGACTTAAAGAGTCCTATGTAAATAACCTAACAATATTGAGCTCGGCCATTGTTGCCAGGATATTCCATAGGGGATATTGTTAATGTGAGTGACAAGTCAATTATATCCCATTCACAAATGTTTTGATGTCTGCAATATTAATAATACCGCATTGCCCATGAGAAGTGCTACCTAACCACTGGCACGGAATAGTCACAATAAATGGCAGCCAGTGTAATTCTAACCTCTGACTCCCTGACAAACAGCATGGGTACTCTCTGCCGCTCTGCCTTTAATTTCAGTGGCATCAAAGGAAAGCTCAAGCGCCTCGGAAAATAACTCTAGCCCCATGTCTCTGATAAAATAAAATGCTTACCCACAGACACAAATTACCATGGAAATAAAAAGAGGGCCAAAAAAATTACACAGTTTCCTAATGTTCTTAAATCAAAGTAGAAGAAGCAGCGAGGAGCAGCGAGCAGAGCATGTATTATGCAGTCTGGCTGCTTGGTGAACCGTCTTTGATAGCTTTAATCCAACAGGTTTGCTCTGTTGATGATGCGGGACTGTGATTCATGATTTTCCAGAGCAGTATTTTAAGAGTCACTCCTGTGGATCCTACATAGACATTTTTTAGAGACATGGATTAGAGTGTGGTCTCTGTGAGCATTAACTGTGAGCTTAATAATCTCATACTATCAGCTGTCTGGGTTCCGTGCAGCAAGCCAAACGATAGGCAGTCTTTCTTCCCAATTTATAAGCCATGATTTGTCATTTTCTGCCCATTTCCCCTTTTTTCTTCCCTCAGTCTTTCCCGATTCCCTATGTCCTTACAAAGTTCCATCTTAATTATATGAGAAAAAATGTTAAGAATAAACACTCAATACATAGGAACTTAAAGCTCTTTTGATAGCTTTTCTCAGGGGTTTAACTATTATAAACATCTTTTGGACATTTATCTGTGCATGTGTAAGTGCAAATATGCATGCACATATGTTAAAAAAACATGGTGTGTCTTAAATGAGGTAAAAATATAGTTATTGCTTGTGGTTTCTCCAGTTTGATTTGGCCTGGAGAAAAAGAGAGCTGTTCATAGAGTTCTCTTTAATTCGTTTACTGTGCTGCATAATATTCTAGGATACAGATATTTAACTTATTTAAATGTTTATTTCTTGATAAAGATCTATGCCGCTTCTAGTGATTTTGTTTCATGATAATGTTATATATCTGTGACACACATGCACAGATATCTCTCTAGTATTTAAATGGGAAGTGGGGTTATACGGATCTTTGGCAAATTGGTAGATGTGACATGGCATATTATGGAGACATTAATTGTATTTCTGATTATCAGTAAAACTGAGCCAATATTCATTTGTGTATTGACCTCAATGAATATGTAAACCATCGAATGGCAAAATTTAAAAGGATGAACTTTAAAGTATAAGATTCTTTTAGTTTGTCTGGAAGCGTAACCAGCAGAGAAATAACCAAGTTCAAGTGAAATCTCTAAGACTAGTTCTCTGAGGAATTTCCAGAGATCTTCACAGTGACTGCACCAGTCTACGTTCCCATGAACAGTGGAGGACAGCTCCTCTCTCCCCACAGCCCCTCCAGCATTTGTTACTGGTTGATTTCTTGATACCAGCCATTCTTTCTGGAGTGTGATGGCATCTCAGTGCTGTTTCCACCTGCATCTCTCAAATGACGAGTGATGTTGAACATTTTTTAATCTGCCTAGCTGTTGCTTTATCTGGGAAATGTCTGTTCATTTTAGATGCCCATTTCTGAACTGGGTCTTTAAGTTGGGGGGGGTCAAAGTTCTTTATATATTCGAGATAGTAGTCTGAAATGGGAAGAAACTATTCAAAAGGGAAAGGATACTAAGGGGGGAAGGGCAAAGGAAGGAAAGGAAACAAAAAACTGAAAGTAAGAAGAAAAAATTGAAATAAAACTTATGTTTATATGGGGAAGGAAATGAAGGGAGAGCACAGGAATAAGAAAAAAAGAAATAATATATGTTATGTATGGATATAAACTCTCAATGATGAATGTGATAATAGCTTCCATATAATATGTACCAATAAACTCACTAAATTAAAACAGTTAAGTATATGAGTTATATCTCCACCATTTGTTTAACAGGGAAGAACTGAATGGAAAATCCACAAATTTGTTTACGGATCACTCTCAAAATAAATCTCAGCAGCAGTGACACAATTTTACCATTCTGGAAACCATGAATGTATTTCTGTCTCGGTGGACTTTTCTGACTTGGATACTTTTGTGTTTGTATTCTTTTACTTAATAAAATGGTTGAAATATTTTTTCCATTTTGTAAGTATTTTATTCTTCTGTATGGCAGATATTGTTCCATTGAATGGATACATTACATTTTAGATATTTATTCACCAGTTGATTATCTTTGGGGTTGTTTTTCTCTTTGGTGGATTATGAACTACGCTGCTATAAACATTCACAGATCTGACATGTCCTAAAACTATAGATTTGCAGGGTCATGTGGTAATTATGTTTAACATTTTGTGGAATTATCAAGATTGTTTTCCAAAGCAACATTTTATGTACTTCCAAGCAATGCACTCAGATTCTAAACTCTGCACACCATTTCTAATATATTTTGTGTTGGTTCTATCTTTCATATTGGGTAAAAAGTGGTATTTTATTCTGATTTTGACTTGCGTTCTCCTAAGGAGTAATGATATTGCTCATCTTTTCCTATGTATAGTAGCCATTTATCTTCAGTAGAGAAATGTATTCAAACTCTTTGCCCATTTTAATATTGGACTGTCTTTTACTACTGGCTTCTAAGTGTCTCGTATGTGGGTTCAGGTCTTGCATCAGATCAATGACTTACAAAACTTTTTCTCATTCAGTGGGTCGTCTCACTTTCTGGATTTACCATCTGAAGTAAAAGTCTTAAATTTAAATGAGGTTCAATTTATCTAGTCTTTATTTGGCACTTTTTGGGGGGGTTCAGATGTGGCCATTGTCCCAGGCACAGTCACAGATATTTGTGCCTTTTTGTTATGTTTTTACAGTTTCAACTCTTGCGTGGGGGTCTGTGATCAATTTTGAATTACGTTTCCCTTACTATGTGAAGTAGAAATTTGACTTCACTCTTTGCAGTTCAGTCCCAGAATTATTTATTGAAAAATTATTCTTTTTCTATTGAGCTGTCTTAGAATGCTTGCTAAAAATTATTATACCACAAATGCAGCAAGTTTTCCCTTCAGTTCAACTTTCTTGTTCTACTTGTCTGTCTTTAAGCCAGTACCACACTATCTCAACTACTGGAGCTTTGAAGTATATCTTAAATTCAAAAGTATTAATCTTCTAAATTTGTTTTTTCTCTTTCAAGATTTTTTTTTCTGGTTTGGATAATTTTTTTTTTAAACTCGGTAGATTTTCTTCATCTTCTGGACCTAAAGGTAATAGTTTTTATTCTGAATAATAATCCTTTCTTTGAAATAGCAATTATTTTCTTTCAGGTTATCTATCATTTGATTTTTAGATCCATTTATGCTACTTTTCATATAATAGTATGTATTTGATAAATGTAAAAATATCGAGCTTTATCTTGGGCATTTAATTTTGTATCTTAAATAAAAAAGATTTTTTCCATCATAATGTACAATTTTCTCAACAACATTTATTGGATATTCTGCCATTCATGTGTTATTTCAAAATCATTCTTGTCACATAATAAATCACTACATACATAGCTCTAGGTATATAACTCATGACATCAATGTCTATCTATGTGTGAATATTTGATTTTGAATTTCTGTTCTCTCTAGAGATTTAACACCAATACTCATTATGACATTACAATGTGGAGTCTTATATAACCCATACTCTTGTTCTTTGTCTAATTTTATGTTCTAAGCTTTCTTAGCTGTTCCTCGAGACATGTATTAGAATTTAATTTTCATGTTCTCAAAAAGCCTTGTTGCTATTTTTTGTTTGAGTTTTTATTAAATTTATAAATCACCTGCAGTGGTACAGTCATAGGTCTTCAGTATCCCAATCTCGGGGCATGGACTCTCTCCTTATTTATCTGAGTCTTTGATTATGACCCTGTAGGAACTTTTATAGATTTTTTTTCACATTGGTCTTACACATTTTCAGTACAATCTGTTTAAAATGTAGACTTGATTCCTAGGTTTTTGAAGTTGATTCCTCATTTTGCATAGACGTGATATGATAGTAGCTAATGGCTGTTCTGACTACAGGTACAGAGGTGATGATTTCTGAGAAAGGCAGTGAAGGGGTGTAGTGGCTCAGGGTCTGTGCACAACACGGAGATGGTGACGTGTGAGTTTTAGTTCCTATTTTACCTGCTCATGGTGTGATACTGGCTTCCGCTGTCGGTGCTAATTTCTGTGTATATAGAGTGGGATGGCGATAATATCTCACACAGAGGGTAGCTGTGATATATGCTCGATTAACATCAACTATTATTATCAACTTCTATGTAGGAAATATTTTGAGATCTTGTCTTATCATGACCCCTCTTTAGGGATTTCCTGGTTCCATGTGCCCCTTCCCCACTAGATCTGGGCTTTAAATCTAGCCTCTTAATCTTTTCTGGTCTAGCCTCTCTTCTTCAGTGAGGTATGGGTTCCTTCAAGGCACTCTTCCCGTTCATGCTCTTTGCTTCAGCTCTTCAAGTCTAAAGCAGAGACCATTTCCAGCCAGAGACCTTCCTGACACCTGCTTTCTCTCCCTACTGGACAAATATTTGTTATTTTGTTATTTTACTTGCCTTCTAGAATCTCACTGTCTTCTCATAGCTTCTCACAACGTCTTACCTCTGAACATATGTGCATGGGGGGCCCAGTGAAAGACATCTTGAAGGCATTTTTTTTTTGTACTGGGTATCAAACTCGGGTCCTTGGGCATCCAAGGTTGGTGCAGTACCACTTGAGCTAAGTTTCCAGTCCTTGAAGGCAAATGTTTTGAGCTGATGCACAGATACTCTTCTCATCTCAAATTTCATGGCCCATTGCTTACTGCACACACATGGGTGAAAGATAAACAGTATAAAGTTCCTGAAATTATTTCTGGACTTACTAGTCAGTTTATAATATGCTAGGCTGCATAAAACACCGTCAAAAGCCCCTGCTACCCCACATACGTTTTTGACTCTCACAAAACTTCACGAAAAGTTAAATATTGGGCAAAAAGATTGTGGTTAAGTTTGGGATTGTCAGGAAGGTATGGACACCACGGGGAAGCATAAAACAAAGATTGGAGTGTGCCTAATTATTTCTGTACAATTACATGATTCTGAGTTCAACCTAGAGCCAAGGGGACAGAATACTGGGTCCAGTTTGGGTACAGTTGAGCCTCTGGCTTTTATTGGACAGGGAAACATCTTCAGGCTCTCCTTAGTCACCCACCTGTGAACTAAGTGGAGATTTTTCTAAAGTGAGTTCAAGTTTCATCTAACTCAAAAATGTTGTCATTTTGCACTTTTCTTCTGCTAGAGGCTCATGGCTGTCTGTTGTGATCAAGTGTTTTTTTTGTGTGTGTGTTTGGTCCTTGGAAAAAAAGGTTGAGCACAAAAGAAACAAGGTATTTGATGTGATGTTACCTTTGTGAAATTTGCAATATATTACAGAATTAGTGATACATAAGCCATTTACTTTATGTTTTGGTGTCTTGAGTTAGGTAATGAGCCTGTTTGTTCAAAATCCAATTATCCATTCTATTTTCTCACCCTCCACTACATACATGAATACATTCATTACCCACTTCCCAAAACCACTCCCAACACCACAAAACACATAAAGAGAGCTTTGTGAAGGAGGTGGGCTCCGAGGAGGGGCAGACTTGAAAGGGAGGGCATTATTCCAGGTCTCAGAACCACTGTGGAGGAAGTGTAAAAGAAGGAGTGGGAAAATCAAACACCAAGAAGTTTAGTTTGGGGAGAACAGAGGAAGCCTTGAGGGCCAGGGTCTTCAGAAGGGACAGAGTAGAGAGGGAGGAGTAGAGACATTTTTCAAACCAGGATTGAATAGTAGCTACAAAAGAAGAGAGACAAAGATCAGAATTAATCTTCAAAAAGAGCAAATGAAGACACAACTTAATAAAGCTATTAAAATGACTCAAACGCTCCCCTTTGTTTTCATCAAATAGGGATAAAACTCCTCGGGCCCCAAATATCCACCTAGGAAGTGGCCCTGAAGTTAGATATTCTGTATTCCACCAATTATATCTGTACAGTTGTTGGCCAGGCACCTGTTCTCTCAGCAAAGCAACGTGACATTTAAGACACAGAGTCAAACAGATGGCTGCATTTTTACTGAACTGGACTTTAATGAAGGAAAAAAAAATCCAGATTCTTTTGTTGCAGACTACAGGGATTATTGCCTTTGAGGGGGGTCATCAGGGCGGGAAGCAGATAAGGCTACATCAAAGATTTAAAATGAGGAAGTGAACATGAGAGGACTTCGCCACTCGTGAGAGAGAGAGGAAGGATACTCAGATCATGAGGAATATTCCCGACTCATAAAAGAGAAGACAAAACCCGGGATGTGTTTATGATCCCAAATACTTTCATTAAAACGAAAGAGACTTGTTAACCTCTTCAGTGCCCCTCCAATCTAGAAGTAGAGCTAGGTTTGTCCTTCTGCTTCAAAAAGAAGGAAAACGCAAAGGGAGTGACACCTAAATTACCGTAGATAATGAAAGATCATGGAAATTTTATTTTCTAAACCACTTTAGCTTCTCAGGTTGGAAAATCTTCTAGTGACAGTGTCGCCTTCATCTTCCATAGCTTGCGCTGTGCACTTTTGGGGGGTAGCACACGTGGGAAATGCCCAGTGTTTCTGGTTGTACGTTTATGAGTCCATTCAAACTAAGTTTAGTTTATTAGCTGTAGCTTCTAGCAGCTTCTCAGAAAGTATGGCGTGAGTCTGAGTACATTTCTGTCTTTCCAAAGCAACTTCTTACTGCAACAGTTGCTTTAAAATACAATTCAAATGGGTTTGCAACTCCTGGTTTCCATGTTCATCTCCTTACTAAATATCTTTGTGCTCTTTTAAAAGGGAAAGACTAGAAAAGGGTGCATGGACATGGTGCTGTCTCAAAGCTCATTAACCGCATGCATATAAATTTCAGACTCATTACAATGCAGGGGGCTTTAATTAAAATGGGTACATGGGATATTATAAAAACAAGAGAGTGAGTTTTACTCAGAGTGTGATCACCATTTTTAAACAGTAGTTCTCCATCAGAAGCAGAGGGGACAAAAGAGCACTGGAGTATTGTTTATAAATGGAGACATTTTTTAGTGACTGTTTTTATACAAAGTCACACACAGAGAGGCTCGCTTACTAAAGCTTAGTGTTTATTGAGTGAGCGTCAGAGTCACAGTACTGCTCAAGACTGTACGAATCAAGTATCTCCGAAGAGGTTTCCACTCAGTGTGTACCTCCGAGCAACTCCACATCTCATAGCACAGACAATGCCCAGTCAGGAGTTTAAGTAGCTCCTCTAATAGTTGTAAGTACAACGATCAGCACAAGAAAAATCAGTTTGTTTTCCTCTAACTCATAAAAATAGCACTGGCTGTCAGATAAGCGTCAAAGGAAGTGACCAGTAAGCTTGACTTCGACAACTACAGAAGCTTGTTGAGTGGTACAGATGGGCAACGTTACACGAACTCTGGGTACACCCACTTCATCGGAACATGTTCCTTATTTTATATTTGAGTTAATTCAGCCTCAAAACCAAAAAGAAAAATTCTCAGCGCTCTCTTAACCAGGGTAAGCGGCAAAGCGGTTCAGTTAGTTTCTTAAAATCCTTCGCTTGTTAGAGATTGCTCTGTGCATATCCTGGACCCTACTCCATGCATCTATCATTTTTCATGAAATTGGATCAAACCGCAGGCACTGTCTTGCTTTTATCCAGCTGATGAGCTGCGTATTTTCACTTCAGGAAGGTTCAGGTGCTGATTCTCAGGCCGGGGATTCGATGGTCGACTCAGATACCTTCACCAGGCGCGCTGCAGGGCCACACACGGGGCCGGGCGCCACGCCTGCCGCGCCGCGTCTCCGTCAGCTCTGCGCGCTCTGACCGCGGCCTGTCAGGAGGAGGGTTCCACCCGCCCGCGGGGCTCCTGCCTTCAGGATGCTCTGCTTACTTCCTGTTCTGCCCCTTTTCAACGCAGCGACGCCTGATGCACTTCTTACTTTCTCTGGGAGAGGTATGACTTGTTCGCAGGGTAAACTGTAAGTGTGAACAGCAGTTACACCAGCTAATAAAAGGAGCTGGAGACGGAGTTACAGTTTACAGGACCATGTGCCATTCGTGCCGTGTCTCTTCTTGTATAGAGTCATAAACGCTTCCCTCTGGGACACGTGCCTGAAAAATGCCCTCCTCTTTCTCTCGCTTTCAATAACATGCAAATGAAATCAAACTTTGTTCATAAAATCCATTAATGGAAAAGGAGAGAGATGGACAATTCAGTTCCTTGGGGTTTGCCTTGTTTCCAAATACTGCTTCTGGGTCAGTACGAATATGTGCTAATCTATTATAGTAATTTGAGATCATTTTCATTCTCCTTTTTCTGTAGAAACTTATGAATTGTGTTCTATAGCATTCCTTCAATAATCGTCCCCAAATGATGAAGATGGGTCAGTAATGCAGATGTCAATATTTTCTCAATTTCACTGATTTTCTTTATTTATTGATTCATTTTACCTACTTATGCGAAAATTCATGTGAAAATTAGAGAGACATTTTATTCTGGGGAAGAACTTAACATCATTTTTAAAGCAACGTTCACTGCATGGCATGTAGTTATAATTATATAACCGCTTTAATCTATCTGAGAATGCGATTTTAAAAACCTAACAGGAAATCTCTACGACGGCGTCGTTCTTCTCTGTATTTCATTTACTCCACCAAATGTAGTGCTACTTTGTGGAGTTCGATGCTCAGATTCATTCCAATGAAATAGTCACATTTAAAATGGAAGGCCTTTACCAAGTGTTTACTACGGCTTGGGTGCTAACATAAGTACAAGACTTTTATTTAAGCCTCAGAAAGATCTTTGAAGGTAGACATTATGCTGTTTTACATCTGGCATCAAAAATGAGAAAAACTCGAGCACGCGCTTTGGTGGGCAGGTGGGGAAGGAACGTCGAATGCACATTATTTAAAGAAAGAATGGTAGAAACGCACTTGTGACCTGTAGGTCTCAGGTGTGTGCACAAAAGAATCACCCTCCGAGATATGTTTTGCAGTCGTTGACTGTTAGACACGTAGACAGAAAATACCCACCCAAGGCAGAAGCGTTTCATCCTCAGACGGAGGGAGCCGGGACATCTCAGCGCTGACCAGGAGCCGGCCTCGGTGCGCGCCGCCGCCGCTGGTCTCTCGGCACCGACCGGGCGGCGGCGCAGCACCGTGCCTGAGGGTTGTGCTTTCTTTACCACAGGTGCAGCCCGAAGGGCCCGCCCCAGGTCCTTCCCTGTGCTCCTTGGGCGTGTGCTTTTCTTTCGTGGATCTGCTTATGCTAAAGCTCATGAGCTGAATCTCACAGTAACATCCGCTTTGAAAACATAGTGGAAAAGAAATAAGAATAACATTTATTAAGAACTTGTACCTTGTCGTTTTTATTTTTCCTTTGGAACCAAAATGTAGTAACTCTTTCTATAGGGATACCTTGTAGAAGTTTACTGATGAAGGCCTCATAAATACATAAATAATCTGACTCTAAATAATCTAATCCATCTTCATTATTTTGCATTGAATAAAACCACTTTTATATTGTAGCCATCACTGTAAATGCCTCAAATATTTTAAGATTTAATTAAAGAATATAAAAAATGTAAGAATGTTGAAAAAGAGAGACCAACAATAAAAGTTACATGTAATTCTTTGAACATAAGGCTGCTGGGTTATACTAATGGTCATAATAGTTCACAATTTGGATAAATGATTAGTTCTGTTCTGAGATGAATAAGTATAACCTCAAGGGAAAGCAACTGTGACAGGCTATTTGCAGAGATTGGATTTGAGTTTTTTTTAATCAAAATACAGTTAAGTAGTGGGATCCAGTCTAGTGCTGCGAAGTGTAAAGGGTAGTTATGTTCAACAACAGTTTTGTTATATTTAGAAGTAAAGAGTTCCAAACATCCTCAAAAATGCAAATGAAAGTTTGAGGAGAGACAAATGCTATCTCTCTGATTTGATTACTGCGCAGGGTATACACACATCCTATTATTGTTATTTTGTTCCATAAATACATACAGATATTTTGTGTGTGTAAAAATGAAAATAAAGATACACACAGCTGGGACTATCCTTAAACACAGTTCTCTAAAGTACTATTGTGTTTATTTGCTTACTAATTTTTGCGGCAATAGAGATCAAACCCACATCCCTGAACTGCACTGTGCCTTTAGAGACTCACTCTCATTTTTATTTTTAATTTTGAGTCAGAGCCTTATTAAGTTGCTGGGCTGGAGCTTGTGATCCTCCTGCCTCAGCCTTCCAGCAGGCTAGCAGCACAGACACGTGTCAGCACACCTGGTGACAGTATTACTTAACGCGCACAGTAGTAGTTATCACCAACAGGATATGCATTGTATGCTAAGCACTTGACCAGAATTGATTTAATTCCACCAGCAACAAATAATATTTCCTGTTTGAAAATGAGGAAACTGGTATTTGGAGAGATACGAGTATCCTAAACCTGAGTCTGAAAACCAGGACGGGATTTTTTTATTTTTTATTTTTATTTTTATTTTTTTGAGACAGGGGCTCGCTTTGTAGTTCAGGCTGGCTCTGAGCTCACTACGTACTCAGGCAAGCTTCGAACTCAGCAATCCTCCTGTCTCTGCCTCCCGAGTGCTGGGATGACAGGCGTGAGCTACCATGCCCGGCACAGGACGGGATTTTTGCTGGCTTGCCAAAAAGATCCATTCTGTAATTTCAGGAGAAGTTATGCGAGGATGCCATTGATAATTTTTCTTTTAAATTCAGTTCAGTGTAATGCAAAAATTTGACACGATGCATTTAATGAAAATGTTCAGGAAAATTCTGCTCAATTCCTCCCAGCGTGATAGAAAAGGGCCGCAGACACGCCACCTACTGTACTCTGCATCCTGTGGAGGATTCCAGAAAAGCAGAGAGACGGGAAGACAGTGATTAGGACCAGGCAACTCTCTGTACACATACAAGGGAGAATTCTTTATTTCTGTTTCCTTTTTTAGAGGAAAAACTTCAGCATAGTGCTGAAGTCACTGTCTTCCATGCTTCTATTGGCAAAGGCGAGAAACATGCTTCTGTTGGCAAAAGGTGCCCCTGTCTTGTAGAGAACACAGTTTACAGGGGTAAATGATGAAAAGAGAGCAAATAATGTTCATTTCACACCATTTTTTTTTCGGGATTTCCATCATGAATGACTTATTGGATCTGTAATACTCATCTACAGGTTTCCTGCTCAATTTTATTCCCTTGCTCCACCAAAGCTGAAATGGAGTAAGCTATGTTGTTCATTATAAGACATGTTCGGCCTCCATCACGAGGATGTGGAGCTGAACACTTATCAAGACCCAGAGAGAGGGGTGTTAAACGCTACAGTCGACACTGGAGAGCCAAAAAGTTATCATTAAACTTTACAGTACAATGGAAAATCATGGGAAGCACTTAATGTGCTCAGTAGCCGCAGTTATTGGTTGGATAATAGAGACATGCATCTCCTCTGCATATAATTCCTTTCCTGGGTTCTCTCTCTTGTGCAAAGTACTGGCCACTCTAATCACTTCCCGCCCGATAATTCCTGTACGAGCAAAAAATCAGGCTCTGCAAACCTCTCATCCTAACAAAATATTTTCTCATTTTCTTCAAGTTAGGAAGATATTTCTTCACGGAGCCACCTCTGCCAAAAATTGGGGGATTATTTGCCCACCAGTCTACAGTGTGAACTCCGGGGTTTACTTGGGTAGGTACCATGGGAAGATCAGCTGTCTGATCCAAGTTTCCCATCATCCCCTCAGTTCCCTTAACAGACACTGTGGGCCAACAACTGTCACGGATCTAAAGTGTATTGAACAATGAATGCTGACATCTAACATGGTGCTTAACAAAAAGTATGTGCTCATGAAGTAGTTCTTTTTTTTTTAGAATAAATGAATAGGAAACATTAAAAATTCCTAAAGTACAGAACACACAGAAGGGGAGTCACGCATATGACTTTAAGGTCTTGTGATTTGATGGTGTTTTGTATCTCGAAAGAATTAGAGGCTGCACAAACCAGAAAGTACTTTAGTGTTCGTGTTGTCTGCTTGTTGTCCTAGTGCTGGAATCTACAGATAAAAACCACAGTCAAGTTGTGTTCGATAGGGCATTAAAATAGGTTTGAGCTAGGCCTTGTGTGACTAACCTGTTAAATAAGATAGTAGTATTTCATGGTGTGGTTTGTGTAGCTAAATGTGCTTCCCAGACTCTTTGAACTCACAGTGTGAGGTATTACCTTGAGAAGCTGAACTAAGCTAGTTTGTCAGAACAGTGGTCCCACCAACTGGTCAGAATGCTGACATTTACAGATTTGAAATGGATTTTAATCTGGACACACACCGGCTAAGAGGGCATACAACAAAGAGGTAGGAACAGAGTTCGCACAAATGCTCCATACCTCCCTTGGTTTCTTGTGGATGCAGGTTTCCCCGCAAATCAGTGACAACTGAATCACCACACAAAGAAAATCTTACAGGTCAGAGGAATCATGAAATCGAGGCCTCTCAGCCATTGCAGAGACAATGACTAGGTTAATAGTGGAGATGGAACCCACTGTCAGAAAGAAGAGGAGACCAGGGGTTCTTTCTTCTCCCAGGGCGTACCTCCATCAGGATGAGCTCCAAAGAGGCTCCACCTCTGGAATGTTCTGCCACTTTCTGGTAGCATTGCCCTAGAGATGGGACCTTCACAGGTGGTTCTTCAAGGGAAACCTGAGATCCAAAGAATAGCAACATGGGAAGGGCACAAGTTTAGGACCAACGTCAGTAGAGATTTATGGTAACACAGATCCTGTTTTGCATCTCAACTGTTGACTGTGCTTCAGTTTGACAATTGGAGTTGAGTTGTAGCCTTCATCCTGCACAGAAACCAAATGGCCACCTCAACAGTGCATTTTTGTCCGATAGCGCTTATCAACTGTAAACATGGTTTTGGGCTATTAATTTCCTCTCCTTCATTATCCACCACTTTTTTGCTCTTCTTCTTGCTTTTTTTTTTTTTTTTTTTTTTGGCAGTACCAGGGCTTGAACTCTGGTCCTTGTGCTTCCAAAGTAGGAGTGGTACCACTTGAGCTAAATCCCCAGCCCTGTTCCTCTTGCTTTTATTAAGATGATGACAAAATGAGTAGCACTATATTCTCTACCAGGCAGTTTCACATACACCTCATTCCACCTTCACAACAGCCCATGGTATCGTCATTCTGTTTCTCAGATGAAACCTGGTTGTCCTAATGGTGCTGGACTGTTTGTTTTTTTGTTTTTTGTTTTCCCATGACACCATGTTTTCTTGCAGTCTTGTCTTCTACAGTTCTGGAAGTTGGTTGATTTTACTTAAACAGCATAAATGAGCATGAGATATATGATTTATAATGGATAAGGTATCAATGTGGAAAATTAAAAAAAAATGTGAACACACAATTGCATTCTCTAGAACCTAAATCTCTCATGTCTAGAGCCCATGTGATAGAGTTAGCCTTAAAATTCACAAGGGTGTAATAGCACCTCCTGCTAAATCTATAGTCTCTGACTTGAGAGCACAAGTTGACCAATTCTCCTCTCCCAGGGATATGTTTCTAACTGTTTTAATGAAGATATCTTTCTTTGACTGTCACCTGGGTGTCTACAGTTAGGAAAAGTCTGTAGCCCATGAAAGGGAATAAATCCAAACTCAAATTATGGCCCCTTTCCTTTATTTATCTTCCAGTAATTGATCATATTAGATCAGAAGAAGTTTTTTGAAATTCTTCTGGCAGGCTGGAGCACTTGAAGGGTTAAAGACCAATTCTTTCTTCATAACACCAAAAACCATGACAAAGATTAGCCGGCAATCTTTCTGTTTTCTTTTTTAAAAATATTTAAATATATACTATATCTGAATGCTTACCCATATTATAAAAGCACCAAAATCAAACAACCACAGCTGATTTGTGGCCTTTGATTTTTATATCCATACATGTTTAAAAAAAAAGAGAGAGAGAGGGAAAACCAAACATGTATGCCGCCTTTTAATAAAGATCATATTAAAAATTCAATAAATAGCAATATCTCTGATC
This sequence comes from Thryonomys swinderianus, assembly GCA_004025085.1. NCBI lineage: Eukaryota > Metazoa > Chordata > Mammalia > Rodentia > Thryonomyidae > Thryonomys > Thryonomys swinderianus. The sequence continues at coordinate 8,588 of PVIC010024420.1, read as the reverse complement.
TCTTAACAAAAGCTTCTGGTGTACAGGAAATTAAATAAAAAAACCCTTGTTAATCCTTTTTGATTTCTGTACATTGTAGCTAGAAGCAGAATTCTTTAATTCACAGATTTCTCCTTTTTTTCCTTTTTTTTTTTTTTTTTTACATTTTTTTAATCTTTTCTTGCACAAACGTTGTCTGGGCAACACCATAAATGTGGCTTGATTCTTGGAAACATTTAAAAATAAAGGCGGGTGGGCTGAGGAGCAAGGCATTGTGTCCTTGTCTCTTCCCGCTGGCCTTGCGAGGAGGAATCCACCTCTAACCAGGTGATAACCCGATAGACTTTATCTTGTCTTCCCCCGGCCTCCCTCCAGCCTGCCAACACTTGGGCTGGCTGTTAGGCATTTTAAATATCCCCCCTGAGCCCTAACCTCACCCCTTTTCTCTTCTTGTCAGCTGGAATGTCTCAGAGCTGTCAGAAGCTTGTTGCTTATTGATGTTTCCGTGTGTTTTATGTCTTTTCTGAGATATGACAGGCCCTGACACAGTGCTGATTTCAATCAAGCTGCTTCTGGAGAGGCCTAAGATTTTTAGCTGCACAATCCACGTCGCGAGCGCACTTCAGAAGCGTCTGTCTAATGAAAATGTTTCAGGAGGCTGAAATAAAGGGCCCGTGCTCAACAAACAGCAGCTGAGGAATTCACAAGGTTTGAAAAAAACACGTGTGCACGCATGCACGCATACACACACACACACACACACACACACACACACACACACACACCAGAAAAACCCCCACCTCTCGCTTTTGTTATAAGAAAGGCAAGAACAGAAAGTGACCTCGTGAGCCAAAGGTTCTGACACTGAATCAAATCCCTTTAGACCTGAACTGACAGGCTGGGCCTGGCTTTCGATTACGTTATCACATCTGAGAAGGAGGCTTGTATGTTCCTCAGGATTCCCTACATGTGAAGAGCTGGCGATTGGACCCTTGCTGCCTATTAAGGCAAATTCTGCTGTCTTGTTGCAAATGAAAGCCTATCACACACACGGGACTGCAATAAAGGGCAAAAAAGCAACCAGCAATGGAAATCAGCTGGGGGCGGGGCTGGTTGTGAACAAACACACTTCTGTTATTTAGAGTGCTGGCCAACAAAATTTAAAATTATTTTTTGCAAACCAGGGGTACTTTCCTGAACTGTCTACTGACATCTCAATTTATATCAAGCTGACCATATTCAAGTGATGTGTGTAAGGAACTCTGGACCCCAAGGCACATCAGTTAGCCAGCATTTCTAGGAGCTTGCGCAAAGACACACAGCACCCAGTGTTGCGTGTGTGTCAGGCCAGCTTTACAAATTTGTTCTAGCCAAAGGACCACGCTGTGTCTATTTCACAAAATACAAATGGAAATGCTGAAGCCTTTTATTTCTTGAAAGAAGGACCTCTTTTCACTTTAAAAATCAGGCAGTTGGCATAAGCTTCGAAGGAGGCACTTTGCAGTGAGTGGTGTGGTCCTACTCAACACGACAACACAGGCTTTGTTGGTTGGAAATTTGTAATTAATATTTGTAACATTATTTTGGATTTCCTGGGAGAATACAATACATAATATTATACCAAACACATCTAGAATTAAAATATTTCTTGAAATATAAATATCTAAGTATAACAGGCATTGATTCAAAGGGCTTCCACAAAAGGAATAACTTTGATTTGATTTTCTTTGTAGGGGAGGCTTAGTTTAGGAGAAAGGACAAAGCTTTGGAACTTATGTCCCTGAAAGCCGGCTCCTAGGCAATGTGTGTAGCCCATGCTTAGTTCACATTTGCTAACGTTGAAGAGTGAGGTATCACATTAGAATGTAGTTTGTTAGTCTCTTGGAAAAGTCACCAAGTCTGGAAGTGGTCACAGACAGCTGTCCTGGTTACACTGGCCTACAGTGCCCAGGGCCCCCATGTACATTGTCACCTTTGCCTAGAACTCAGGCCCCTGTGACATCCACTGAGAAACCCCAGTTTGGAGTCAGACATCCTTGTGTTTCCGTTTTAGCTCTTCCTCTTTATCAGCTCAGTTGCTCTAGAAATCTAGTGGAGCTGCTGCTGCAGCTTTTCTCAGGTTACCAAGGTGAGCGTAGGTTTTACCTCAGATGTTATTGGGATGATGAGTTGACAGCACAAATGCAAAGTTTCCAGCTTGTGGGAAGCCCGCCCTAAGTGAGAGTTCCGCCTTTCATCCCTCCTTGTAGAGAATGGATGATTCCCCTAAATTTTGCTTCCAAGTCAGACTTTTTACTGTGCTAAGTTACAACTTCAGTGTTTTCAGTTCGAAAAAAAAAAAAAGTTCTCTGCCTCCAAGTCACAGAGAGTAGAAATTACCTCTAAAAAAACTGTTCTTCCACCACCATTCCATTTTAAAAATGTTTATGATATTTTTAACAATATTAATATAATAACAGTAGCATGTGTTTATTGGGTTAGTCTGTATTTTATGACTTAGTATCGAATTTATGGCTTGTTTCTACCAGTACTGTCACTATTAATTTTTGTTCCCATTTTTTTCATCAGCTAGAACATTGTCATAGAGCTATTGCCTGGCCGTGATAAGCAGCTCCTGCTATTATTATTTCTGCTCTGCTTATCAACAGTCAACACATCTTCCCAAATTATGTTTTTTTTTTTTAGAAAAAAACCTATGTTATCAATTTAACCCCTTGGTCACCGTAGAGCCCCTCCCTTCCTTCGAAGCACTCACAAGAGTTCTGGCATGGTGTACTGGCAAGTGAGAGGCTCAGGAAAGCAGCCGGGAAGGCGGCTGTCACTAGGGGAAACACCTCGGGGACAGAGAACCCCTCTGAATTGTGACTTTAAGATACTAATGTGTATTGGCCCTGACTGCTGACCCAGCCCAGGCAGATGGGCAGCCCCAGGGCCAGGGTGCCCACTGACCCTTGGAAGGGCTGGCTGAGACCGCAGCGCTGACTGGGAGCTCCCAGAGATCAGGGTTCTGCCAGCCTCCAAGAAAACGACTGCCAATTTGGCCGAGTCTCAGCTGACTGTGTGCCCAGGAGGGACGGGATGGCAGTAATAAAGCAGTTCACCGGAGGAAGATACTGCTTCAAGCTCCCGAAGCTCGCAGTCTGTTTTGTGACAACATTACTCTCTCACACTTCTGGACACTCACACGTGCTTGCACACATACATATGCACGCACATATGAGTGCTCACATGGTAATAGGCATACATACGATTGATTGTGCAGAGAATGACTTGTGCTCACACCCGAAGCACTACGTTTCAACGGTATGCTTTAAATTAGTCTAGGAGTGGGAAAATAGCATTCTGTTATTGAATGCTGGTGGTGTAACACCAACAGGCTGGTCTTGGCCTGAGGATGGGCACTTTTTTGGCACCGCACTGATAAAATCCTGGACACTTCTCCTTATGCCATTTCTCAGGAACTGTGAGGAGAACTCGATTTTCCAAGGTGCTTTAAAGATGAGAATTCTAAGACTCCTATGCAACTTTCCATGATGTTTGTCCCTGAAACAAATCTGTATTTACATACACATGTTTTTATAAGGTGGAATGCATTATATACAACTATTAGAGTAGGATGGCATCTTAAAACTACTTATAACTACTAAAATTCACCACTTTCACATATTTGTGGGTTCTTTTTTTCAAACAATAAAAATGTCACAATTCTCCATATTCATTACCTAGCAGACAATGGCTGAGGAATTTTTTTTAAAGTTAGCTGATATCCGTGAATTTGAGGAGCAAATATCAAACCTACATTCCAACATCACAGTTCTAAAGATGCTTTTGCCTTCTTCATTAAGATCGAAAGGTATTTTCAGATCTTCTTGTTGATATGAGCACCTGTAGATGCAAATGAGCTTTAGAAAGTATGACAGTTTTTATAGAATGGGAAATTTCCAAAGGAAATTTGGTTTGGGGATGTAATGAGGGGGAAGGAATAAATACGATTCTGAAAGAAAATAAAAGAGCAGGTATATAGGGGGTGGGGAGGTGTGGGTGTGTGGGGATATGGGTAAAAATGAGAATTGACTGTGTCATATATTGGTACAAATTCCCCAATGTTATGTGTGATTGTGAGATGTGTATAAATTCTACCAACACAGAATTCAATTTAAGCCAGGTGTGGTGGCTCACGCCTGTCATCCCAGCACCTGGGAGGCAGAGGCAGGAGGATTGCTGAGTTCGAGGCTTGCCTGGGCTACATAGTGAGTTCAGGGCCAGCCTGAACTACAAAGCGAGACCCTGTCTCAAAAAAAAAAAAAAACTTAAAAAACAAGAATTCAATTTAAATAAAAGATTAAAAGGTATTTATCAGATAGCTATTATGTCCATGCATTGGTTGTGCGGTTCTACCAGCCATCAGGAGCAGAGGAGGAATCACTGCTACTGCCCCACAGAGAATGCGATTGAAGATAGAGACAACAGTGCACTCAGAGCCAAGCAGGAGCATATGAGGAGGTCAGAACTGCAGTCCAGACTTTCAGACGCCCTCAGTTTTACTAAGCTTCCCAAGCTGATTATATATGAAGTTTTTTTTCCAAATGCTGAGGCTCTTTCTAGAAAGATTTTCTTACATAATCACCTTGAGAAATCTTGCATATTTTGTGCATATTTTCAGGAGGAGTACAATTCAAAAGTAAGCATATTAATGCTAGCTGACAACACATGCAGATCAATAGCGAGTTCTGTGGACCTGCAAGAGTTGTTGGGAAAATGGTTTCTAAACTAGGAAAAGTACACCAACCCTCCAACTCATTTTCCAAGTGCAATTATTTCTTTTCTTTATAGGTTGAGTTTCAAATGTAAAGATTTGGTTTATAAAACTTTCAGGAAGAAAACCCAGTCTTTTCTCTCTCTTGTGAAAGTAACAGCATCTACAATTGACTAATTACAGGGAGAATTGGGCATTTCATGAAGACGCAGGGCAGGCAGCTAATTACACCCACAAGTGGCTAACAGCAGCTACAATTAGCTGTTTATAGGAGCAATTATTGGTGAAGCCAATTTTGTACCCCAAAATAATTACAGGTGCAAAATCTCACATGCCATTAGACTTATTCTGTTGCAAAATGCTGGCCCAATGAGTGCCGATTTCTCCATTCATTTGCCTGTACAGAGAACTAAGCAGCATGTTCCAAAGTCTGAGATGCCAAAATGGTATCAACTTCTAAACCATGTGTTTCACTAATTTATTTTTATGTGTGCAAAACTGTAATTAATATAATTTATATGCACTGTTAAAGCTCAAAGCATCTGAGAAATAGCAACAGAAGAGGAAGCTACTAAGTAGAAGGCTGCTTTCTACTTTACAAGGACAATTCACTAATTGGTTGTTATAAAATATATTTGAAAACACGTTTTGAGGTAATGTCAAACCATGGAATAGACTTAAATTGTCTATGTCAGGTGCCGAGTTAAATCCTGATCTTGAAGTCAGTTCATTCATATACTCAATAGTAGGTATTTCTGGATCTCCTAGCATAGCCCAGGCATTCAGTCAAAATAGGCAGACTGGAAAGGAGGGGCACCGGTTCCGAACTTGCTCGACTTTCTGAAATTTACTCTGTGCTCCAGACAGCCCAGAAATACAGGGCTGTCCAGAGTTAACTTTTTGACTCACAACTGAAATCAAAGACATATAAGGTAGACTTAATGCGTATTGTGAATACTTAAATAAAAATTTTAAAAATTTGCAGTAAGTAATACATTGCCACTGATTTGTCCCCAAATGTTTGCCCAAAGTCCAAAGACACACTGTCATTGCTTAACTTTCTGAAGCAGTTCTGGAAGTTGTCTTTCAGGAGGTACTTTCTTGGCTGCCTCAGTGTTCCTAATTGACTCAAAATGTTCATGGCACTTTGGGTTAAGTAAAAGCATGATGGCGTGTTGTGTCAATTGGTCCTTATCTGTCTTATTCATTGGAACTGCACCATGCCAATCCTGACTCTTCCCCAAAGTCAGAAAGACTAGGAGAGGTCAATGTCTTCTGTTCATTCAGGCTACCGGGACGGTCACAGCAGAGCAACTGAGACCCTCAGACTGAAGAGGAACCAGACAGCTTCAAAAGTGACAAGAAGAGGGGGATAAGTGTGCTTGAGAGGGATCTGATGTTTATACATCTGCACGTTTACAGTATTTTTGAACCACAAACTCATTGTCTCCGTCGCGTCTCTCCCAAAAGTAGGAAGACCTCACTCCCTGAAGATGACAAACCACAGATGAGAAACAGCCACACTTGGATGGCAACAGTTTATACTTGGCTTCTAAATTATACAATCATATGAAAAGAGAACCAAATGCATACAATTTTATCTTTTCAAGGGTCTCCTGTAATAAAGCAAGTGCTACTTGGAATGTATTTTTTGGGGGATCAGTTCAATCTTTATTTCCTTGAAGCCATGATGAAGGCACAAAACAACAGATCGCAGGTGACTCATGAGACATCTGCCGGCTAAAAGGTTGAACACAGATCTCTGAGCAAACTGGGGCCACCTGCAGGAAGTATGAGCTTGGGTTTTAGAAAGGTGTGAAGGATTCCACTTTCCATCCCACGATTGGTTCGCAAATACCTGGAAAATTTGTTCAGATTATGTATAATCTATTCTATTTAGAACATGGCATTAAACAGTTTAATGTTTTGAAAACTTCCAAAAAATCTAGCCATAGTTTTACCTTGAGGGAGACAGTGTAGAGGGGGAGTACCTGCTATGATCTGGATTCCCCTGGAAGCCAATAGAAGGTTTTGCTTGGCGTTGAAAAAGTGAATGTCTTTGTCTATACATAGACTGAAATTTCCAGGATGTTCATGAATATGCCAAGGCAATTTATAAGATAGATTTTTTAAAAATTTGCGTTCTTTATTGGTACAATTTGCATACATCTCACAATCACACATAACATCAGGGAATTTGTACCAATATATGACACAGTCAATTCTCATTTTTACCAATATCCCCACCCACACCTCCCCACCCCCTATATACATGCTCTTTTATTTTCTTTCAGAATCATATTTATTCCTTCCCCTCATTACATCCCCACACCAAATTTCCCATTTTAAAAAGACTGTCATACTACTAGAGCTCATTTGCATCTACCGGTGCTCATATCAATGAGAAGATCTGGTATTTGCCTATCTGTGCTCTATTGATTTCACTCCTTAGCGTGTCCTCCAGGTGTATCCATTTGCACATAAATGAATCAATCTTGTCATTCTTTATGACAGAATAGTACTCCATTTTATATTAAAAAAAACACATCTTCTTTATCCAGTCTTCAGTTGATGGACATTTGGGTTGTTTCCAAGATTGAGCTATCATGAACTGAGCTGCTATGAACAAGGGTATACATCTGTCTTTCCACTGTGATTTTCTAAGTTCTTTGGGGTATATTCCTAGCAGGGGGATGGCAGGGTCAAATGGGGCCCCTAGTCCTAGTTTTCTGAGAAATCTCCATACATATCTCCACAATGGTTGCACAAGTCTGCAATCCCACCAATAGTGGAGAAGGGTTTTTTTTCTCCCCACAGCCTCGCCAGCATTTATTGTTGGTTGATTTTGTAATAGCGGCCGTTCTTTGTGGTGTGAGGTGAAATCTCAGTGTTGTTTTCATTTGCATCTCTCGAATGACCAGTGATGTTGAACATTTCTTCATATGTTTCTTAGCTGCTTTAACTTCTGCCTCCGAGAAGTGTCTGTTCATTTCAGATGCCCATTTTCGAATTGGTTCTTTAAACTTGGGGAGGCTGATCTGTTTAAGTTCTTTATATAAGATAGATTTTTTGTTATAGTCTTTAAAAGTATTCCCCCCTCCAAATTTTAGTACTTAAGTAGGAAGAGAAGAGGTGGCAATGAACATTTTTTAAATCATGCCCAGGTATCCTGGCAATGCCAGGATGCCTGGCACTTTTTATTTCAGTTTTGGTTCAATCCTTTTTCCCTTGGTAGGACCACTTATCGAATCTGTTGCTTAATAATTAATATGGAAAACTGGCTGCAAATTCTAATACAGAAAACACACAAGGAGCACTCTGTAGTTCAGCAGCCAGTGGATTATAAGACACACGGCATTGGCTCCTCCATCTTGCTTTCTGTGGAAACGTGGGTGAGCAGGGGAGAATAAACTGGGGTCACCCTCACTAGAGTGAAGGGTAGGGACTTTGTGACCTTCACTGTCCTACCTAAAGATTCAAACTAAACCTAGGGGTCCTTTATTTCAAAACCACCCCTGAAATGAACTAAGCAGAATAACACTGGAGTGTTCTCCAGCCATAAGACCACAGTGAGTTCTGTCATTGGAGGTAGCGTGAGTGGAAAGGAAGACACCAGGTACAGCCAGAAGGCCAAAGTGCACATGTGTTCACCTATATGTGGAAACTGAAGTTGGTTTAAAAGAAGTAGAGTGAGCACCTGTAGATGCAAATGAGCTCTAGAAAGTATGACAGTCTTTGTAGAATGAGAAATTTCCAAAGGAAATTTGGTGTGGGAATGTAATGAGGGGAAGGAATAAATATGATGCTGAGAGAAAATAAAAGAGCATGTATATAGGGGGGTGGGGAGGTGTGG
>PVIC010024419.1:0-26036 GCA_004025085.1 Thryonomys swinderianus | reverse complement strand
AAAAAAAAAAAAAAAAAAGGAAAGCATAAATAGGTATACATGCCTAAAGGCTATATATCCATATAAACATATATATATATATATATGTATGTATGTATGTATGTATGTGTGTGTGTGTGTGCGCGCGCGCGCTTAGGTTCTTTTAAGAAAAAGATTGGAAGATAATATGGCAGAATGTTTACAGTGGCTGTCTTTGTGTAACTGAACTATGGATAATTCTTCTTTTGTTTGTTTCCTAAATTTCATTAGTAAGCATGTATTAGTTTCATAATTAGACAAAAATGATGTTACTGTTTTAAGAATTATCATCCAGAACCCCAGTTGTCAATATTTGAAAATCTGATTGCCTATACCAGTTTCTTTTGAAGATCTGTTTTTCCTGTTTCCACCTTCCTCAGATGTGTGGAAGTAGAAAATTTAGTGGGTAACACAGAAGGTGAGAGTTTCTATCCTATTTTGTGTATCATCATCATTAATACTTCTGTCAGGAATGATTGCTCAGCTTCTTAGTTATGGAAGGCTTATGACAGAACATTCTCATAGGAAGTAGGAATAGCCTGAAGTGACTTCAAGTGTGAGATGCTTCCCTGGAAGGGCATGAGAATAAATAAGCATGGAGTGATTGGAAAGCACCTTGAGGTAGAGTGTGAAGGGTGGAAGATGTTGCTGAATAAGTCCTTCTAAAGACAATCTGTTTCTTTTATCATTCTCAAATATCATCCAGGGTTGAGTTACAAGTTGGCTTTGTTGTTTGTAGGTCCCCCTTGGTCTCATAAATTCAGCTCTTGGAGAGGAAGGGGTGGAGGTACAAGATGACTCTTTTAAGCTACTGGGAGCATATTACAGGTACTTCCAGTGCCATGATAGATTTACTATGTCAGTTATAGCCAGATCCAATATTAAGCTGCTGAGAATATTTTAACAAGTGAACTCAGCTCACATTCTAAAGGTGACAATTGAATACACAGAAGTCGCTGTACACTCCAATACCTCTTCCACCCACTTGAAGAATGGTAACATTCATCCTTTAATTACCACATTACCAAGAAGACTGGACCACCAAAGTAATTAAACAGCTGAAAAGAAAGACAAAGAGAGAAAGGAAGTTTGATCCTCAGATAATCTACAAATTGAGTAATCCAACCTGGGTGATTGTTTTGTCTTTATAGTGCCAAATGGCTGTGGGGGGGGGCAATTAGGTCAGCAAGACACACCCATAGCAATTTGATTACAACTTCTAGTTTGAATATGTCTGATTAGCTGATAGTAAATCTCCTCAACTCATCATGCATCCAATGCACCAATACTCAGTGTTTCATCTGTAACAATTCAGATATTCTTACAGATGGATTCTGTACACACTTAAGATGTATGGTATCATAAATTTAGACATAAGTTTAGACATAAAGTGTGTCTAAAGTTTAGACATGAGTTTAGACATATGGCATCTAAAATTTTGTTTTGTTGATTTAAGTGTATGCTTCAAATACACAGATGAAGAGACTACTGATTATAAGGTAGCAAGAAAATGTAATGCACTGATAATCAACCAAGAAAAACTTATTGATAGGGGACCAAGGAAAAAGAGAATAGAATAGGGAATATTAGGGGATTGGCTCCTTTATGCCTGAGATATAAAATTCAGCTGTTTAGTTTATATATTAAATGATACATAGTTGAGGGATTTGAACAATTTTTTGTCTACCAACCATTCACTTGGCATGGCATAAAACTGACTAACCTGACATCTAGGTTTTGGCACTTGTGCTGATCTCATATTATCATCCCCCTTACAAACAAATCAAAGAGCATTTTGAAATGTCAAGTCAATTTGGATAGATTCAATTAGGCAAGTATGTACACATAAATGAGTATCTTTAATGTTTTCTAAGTATATCTAAAGGATGACAGGGAGTTTAGCCAAAGCCCTCTGTTAGCCTATTTCCTGGGCCTATCTTGTCAATACTGGGCTGGCCAGAGCATCATCCTGACCCAGTGTAGATTTGTACTTGGCCACATTCTTCCTCCTCATGTAAGTTCAGCAATGAGTGACAACAGTAAGGAGATACAGTTTAGTTTCTAGGCCAGTATTCTGTGCAACTATGGAGTGTGTCATCAGAAGGACTGCAAAATTTGTATGCTTCTCTGCCATTTGCTGGCTCTTCAGTAGGGTAACCTATCCTGAAGTAATAAAGTAAAAATGGAATCACTGTCTCAGTAAGAATGTTCTTCTTAACTAATATCCTAACAGCCATGTGTCTAGTCTATTGGGAGTAATTGGCCTACTTACGATTTCAGAGTCGACTGAGTCTGAATACTAGCTATGCTATTAATGGTTACATATTGTACCTAAAGAAAATAATGTTCTGGTTGACTGTCCATTTTCTGTAAAGGTAAGATTGTATAAGTAATGATATAGCTAAATGTGGAAGTTCACTTCTAGCTTTGGAAAATCAGGACAAAATCCTGCTTTCTTCCTGATTCCAGAAGAACTTCCTAGCCAAAGTTTTGATAGCAAAGGCTACTTTTGCGGAGAAGAAACAATGCCTGTGTATGAGTCCGTATTCATGGAGGATGGGGAGACTACCAGAAAAATAGCATTGGAGACTGAGAGACCACCTCAAGTAGAGGTCCACGTTTGGACCATTCGAAAAGGTAAACAATACAACGTTATTTTTTTTTATCTTTGTAGGGGATGGCAGAGAAGGAAAAGACTCTCTTGTACTTAGTTTTGCCATATTTCTGTTATTATGACCTTTCAAATTTTGCTATAAAGCCAGGCGTGGAGGCTCAAGCCTGTAATCCCAGCACTCGGGAGTCATAGGCAGGAGGATTGCTGAGTTCAAGGCTTGCCTGGGCTACATAGTGAGCTCAGGGCCAGCCTGAACTACAAAGCAAGACCTGTCTCAAAAAAAAAAAAAATTCACTATAGAGTGTGCTAAAGATTTAATTATCAACTCTTGTGATTCCCAAGTTTGTCATCCTCACACAACCAAAAGATAGAAGAATAGTTCTTAATATGAGAAGATAGAGGATTAGATAGAAGAATAGTTCTTGACATAATTCTGTACCTCAGAATCATCTGGGCAAATGTTTTGTTTTGTTTTGTTTTGGTTTGGTTTGGTTTGGTTTGGTTTGGTTTGGTTTGGTTTGCTTTTAGAACCAAATGTCTGGGCCCTACCTCTGAAGTCTAACCAGTTGATCTGTGTAGAGCCTGGGCATCAAAGCTCTAAAGATTCTAATGCTTGGCCAGAGTTGCAAAGTACCAAGGTATAGTCTACCTTTCCAATATGATGCTTTACAAATAGGATAACCATTTATTCAATGTGAAGCTAAGTCTCTCGAATTATTCTGTGTACTCTGGCATAAGACAAATTGAAAATATCATCCCTACCTTCAAGAATATTATAATCTCACTGGAGAAACTATCCCAGGCATGATGACCAATTCCTTTCCTGATTGTTCACAATGACTATTATATCCTACATTTTGTTCATTATGTCTCTATAGTCACCTCCATTGTTCCATATGCACAAGACAAATGCTCACATAATATGGTCCAGTTTCCTAGTAAAAGTGAGATTTCTTCTGTGTAGAAGTGATATTTTAATTGGAAAATAATATTCATCCTTTTGCTACTGGCTCCTACATGGGCCTTAAGATGTTCAAGCTTTAATGGATTTCAGTATTATGCACAGAGCTACTGTAAAATGCAGCTACCTATCCCAGAGATGCAAATTCACCAGGCCTTGGGCAGGGTCTAGATATCTGGATGCTCAAAACATAGCGTAGAAATTCTGAATGCAGGTGACACTCAGGTCATACTTTTTGAAATACTGCTCTAGTGTTTATGAAGTATTTTTCTCCCTTTTCACAGTAACTTTTTTTTCTCTAAAAATGTGTTCTTCCTCTCATTTTAGACAATATGCCATAATGTAGATGTGATTGTTGTTCATGCCTATTTTGGCTACATATGTAGGTATGCACTTTCCCACCTTTAACTCCAAGGCACAGCTAAAATTGGTTGTCTAGGACAAGGCATTGATCTGTTGGGCTCCTCCGCGTTGGACCTAGTGTTCATTACCTCACATCTCTCACCTCTCTGCAGTGTACGGACGGTTTGCTGCTTATAGTGTAGCATTTAAACAGCCTCCTGTTTACAGTGCCAGTTTATCAAGATCTGTGTTTAGTGTGCAGATTAAAACCGAGGCTTCATCTCCTTCACCTCCTATTGGCCTCTTTATGATTTAAGTGGGGTTGTGACATGTTGTTCCTTAACTACTAGGCAGTCTCTGGTTGTTTGCCTGTTATTCTGATTAAAACTATTTAGGTAAGTTTCAGACTGTACAAGCCACACAACTTTATGTCTCTCAATTCTTTGTAAAAGGGAAGGCTCCAAGAGCTGTGAATATTTCCCAAAGGAAAATATTCTCCTTAGTACATTCAGGAAGAAGAGTAGCTTCTTCATTTACACAAATAACCTGCTTGTGATCTTACTGCTGGTTCTCACTATTTAGCCAGGAGGACAGCCCAGTGGTTTGGCAAGAACATAGTCTACCCAGATTTGGAGCAAAGGCAGAATTTCTAATACTGCCTTTGGCTGAAGAAGCTCTGACCAACACCCATGCTTGAAGCCATGTGGCTTTCCCTAGGAGGGGGACCCCATGGCCAGCAGCACTATCCTCTTTATCTCCATTTCCAGAAAGCCAAAGAAACAAGTGGAGACAATTATAACCCTTGAGCCATCCAAGTTCTTGGCTAAGCACATTACACAGCCCAGCTCAATATCCTTAAGCCTCAATAATGAAACAATATGTTCAGCCCAGGGAACTGGTGGTTCCAGAAGGCAAGTGCCCAACTACCTGCCCCACTTTTTGCTTGTCCCCAGGCATCCTTCAGCACTTCCACATTGAAAAGATCTCCAAGAGAATGTTTGAGGAGCTCCATCACTTCAAGCTGGTGACCAGGACAACCCTGAGTAAGTGGTACTTTTCTTTATTCCTCACTGAAAGCATATCCAGCTTTTCACTGCACCATTGTCACAACTAAGTCCTTCTATGTTCTTAGTGGACATTAGAAACACTCAATATCAATATTAGAAGATATTCTATTTTTCCTCTGGGGGACCTAGCAACAAATAGGATGTTTAAATATAAAACTGAAAAGCCTGGGCATGATTAATACAAGCCCAAATGTACAGTAAGAATAAGCTACCTCAAGTTCAGGATTCCTTGCTGTCTTTAATGAAATTTCTAAGCCTAGAGTCTCAAGAGGGTTGCAAAAAGGGCTCACACAAAATTTAAGGTGTGGTCTAGCAGCAAAGACTTTGCATCTTTGTGCCTGGTGGTGAGGATGAAAGACAGAAAGAAAAGGAGTACCTGACAATTCCTGTGTTACATAAAATTTTTGACGCTTTCAGCATTGCCCCTGGGTGGTCATGTTTCTTTGAAAGCATTCTGGCATCCAAGAATACTTGTACCTCTCCCATTTTCTACACTAGATGGAGCTTAGGAACTAGATAGAATCTGGGAGTGGAAGAGAGCACATCTAGTGAAATAAAAGGCATGCACTTTCTACCCAAGGGGAATGCTGGGGCCAAGATAGAACATGAAAATGCCTGGAATATGAGTTAGTATATTTCTAAGGAGTTAAATACCTTAAGTGCTCAGGGGCATCTTCAAAGAGTAGTGAGATGAGAGCCAGGCAGGCTTAGTCAGGGAGGGCTTTGGGGAGGAGGTGTATTTTGAAATGAAACGGTGTGACTGGACAATGAATCAAGACATCAGTCCAGGGAGAAGGTGCAGCCTAAGTGAAGATTCAGAGAGGAGCAAAGAATAAATGTGGGTGGCAATGAGGAATGATCACAAAAGCCACAGCAAGGTGCCCTAAAAACAGTGAAAAGTTCATGTGTAAAGCAACTGGGAGTTGCTACAAAACTACAGACAGCCTAGCAGAATCAAAACAGTGCTTTAGGAACATGTCTCTGGGTTTTCAGATAGATTTATTAAGAACCTACTTTGATGAAGCCAGATTTAAAGAGCCCAGTTTGCTACGTCAAGAATTTGGATTTGATCTCCTGTCCAGAAAATACCAGCTGAACTTTTCTAAGCAAATGAATGTACATTAACATCTGTCTGTACAGAGAAATCCTTTCTGTGTCAAGAGGTGGACTGTTGGTGAGAGAGCTGACAACAGTCTGAATTATGAAGTGATTATATTATATTAAGCCAATTAGATGATGAGGAGAGGTCACTGAGAGTCATTTCTCAAGTTAAAAATCAGCAGAATTGGTGTCAAAGAAAGAAGGAGTTTTGGAAGACTCCAATATTGACAACTTTATAGAGTGAGTGAATAGTAATGCCATGTACCAGTGAGAAACTCTGAAGAAGTATTGGTGAAGTAAGAGTTTCACTTGCAAAATTTGGATTAAGATGCTTACTGGCTATCTGAGAAGAATTGTCCAATAGGAAAATGGAGGTAAAGTGGATGAGGTCAATTGTTTTTCTTGTAGGGCCAATGGAAAAATTAAACTAACAGTGTTAGTATTCAAATGAAGGTGTTGAAAGTAGGCAATAAAGGAGCTAGAACCTAGGATCCCAGGGTCAAAGATGTAACTTCTGAAATTACCATTTATTTATTTATTTATTTTTTGGAGACAGGGTCTTGCTTTGTAGTTCAGGCTGGCCCTGAGCTCATTATGTAGCCCAGGCAAGCCTTGAACTCAGCAATCCTCCTATCTCTGCCTCCCGAGTGCGGGGATTACAGGCATGAGCCACCACGCCTAGCACTGTGGTATGTGGTATTGATTGCTGGTGGGCGTGAGTCTCCACGCCCAGCATTGTATGTGGTTACCGGGGATCAAACTCAGGACCTTGCGCTTGCGAGGCAGGCGCCAGAACCACTGAGTAAATCCTCCGGCCCACCATTTAGTCTTAAAGAAAAATTTTCAGTTCAGGCTGTGAGCAAGGCACTGCTGTGATGTAGAGGACTTGAGAGATGATGTAGCCATACTCAGCATGTAGGGTGGACAATGGAAGCAGATGTTGTGTGCCTCATTCTATGTGCATCTTGAAGAACTGAGGTCTGTGAGACCTGCAGGTCTGAAAAACAAGCCCAGTTCTGTTATATAATGTACCTAGCAGAACCCGGTACATCGCAGGCTTCGGTGAAAGCTAGTTCTCTGACCAGCCCTTCCTTTCCTTTTTTCTTTCTGCCTTCCCTTTGCGTCAGAGAGAGTAGGAAAATGTGAGGAATTCAAGGGAGAGAGGAGCAGAGATTAAGTCTCAAGGGGAGAGAATAATGTTCTCATGTGGCTAGGGAATGCAAAGCCATTCAAAACATATTTGGAGTTAAAAGGAGTTTACTGACCTTGAACGAGGAGCTCTCCAGTCATATTTGAAATCCTCTGGTGGTTCCATGAGTAAGCACGTAGGTGGGGCGAGGTGGGGAGGTGTCCTGTTGACTTGCTGTCCTCTTATACTTTCTTGCCCTTTTGTGTTTGGATTCTAGGCCAGTGGAAGATATTCACTGAAGGAGAATCTCAGATCAGCCAGATGTGTTCAAGTCGTGTATGCAGATCAGAGCTTGAAGATTTAGTCAAAGTTTTGTACCTGGAGAGATCTGAAAAGGGCCACTGTTAAGCAAACCAGACAGTATTAGATAGAGTCAAGCAAGAAAAGTCAAGCTGCAGCTGGACTGCTGGCTTATTTTGCTTAAATCAATAGTACCTTACAACCCCAAATTCAAATGCAATCAGTTATTCACGCCATGCACAACATAACTTGCTCCTTTATGTGAAGTAGTATGTCAGCAGTTACCCATATCCTCTAAAGAGACTCGGAGAGTCTTGAAGGATTTGTGGGAGGTGGAGGGATAGAACACTGCAACACACCTCTAGTTTCTTGGAGAATCACATTTCTTTACAGGTTAAAGAGCAAACAAACCCCCAGGGTTTCTATTGAAAAAGTTATTCAGATGAAAGAGAAGGGAATGCTTAGTAGGTATTCTGAAGAACAGAGCAATTATTTGTATGAAATGATACACTCTGAATGCTAGAATGTCTTTTGTTCTGTAAAAGAAAATGAACTGCGCATCCTTACATATGCACACATGCCCACACCAGTGCATGCATGCATGCGTGTATGCATGCATGCGTGTGTGCACACGCACACACACACACACGCACACATGAAAACTATAGCCTCTGTACTGAGGCAAAGCGAGCATAGACTCTGGCCTTCTCTGCTTGAAAAACCTTGGAGGTCGTTGTGCCCAGGAGAACAAATAAAGAGTTTTAAGCAAAAGGCTCTGTTCTTAGGCCTTTGAGATGGCTGTTGAACTAGCAACTATGGCGGCAGGGTGAAAAATAAAGCACCATCTCCGGCCTCATTCACTTTCAAGTAGCAAGTGGTGAATGCTTTTCCCTAATGATACCTCTTTTTTTTTTCTTCCTCAACCTGTGAGCCTCCAAAAAGAAGCAAGAATTGGGTAATATCAGAAGCTCCAATTGATACAAAGTAGCTGTTAGAGAAAGAAAATGATAAAAATCAAAGAGGCCACTTGTTTTCACAGCAATACAATTTACCAATGAGTAGATCAATACTACTAACTTTCTTGAGGCCATACTTCTCTAACCAAAAATTTACACAGAATTACTAAATTCTAGAATCCCCTTAAAAGGACATTTTTCTTTCAAATTTGATTTTTTTTTTTTTTTGGTGTGCAAAGGGGCTCATTCTTCATGAATGTTGACTCTTCTTCACTTAAGAGAGTTGCTGTTCATCTAAGGAGCCTAGAATTTTGATAAAGATCTTTATCCTAAACCTTCCTCCTGCTTTTGCCTTATTGAACAAGCATGAATTTGAATCAGGGATTCTGAAAAACACTGTTCATAAAATGTCTATTTGCGGTCCAGTACTACAGTGTAAATTACTAATTCTGAGGTCTAGCTTTAGACATCATCTTGTGAGAAAACTAAATTTTTCACAAAAAGGGTCTTGAGCATGCCTCTGGATTTGTCCTCTTTGAGGGTCATAAATGAACTCTAGTGAGTACTAAAGTGTTGAGGACCCTGAAGTCCTGTATTTCACAATCTGTGATGATAGGTAAGAGAGCATGTTTTTCCTTAATGTATTTGACACTGATGGGGAAAAATGTAAAATGTCCAGTGTCAACATCAATCTACCATAAAAGAGTTGTGTCTGTAAAAGAGACATAAGAGCCTTGTGGCCAGGAACTCATGGGACCATTCTTTCACTGGCCCACTACACACATTCTCCTCAAGAGAAGGAGGCAGAACACCCTGGGCTGAAAAGCCACAGGGCATTACTGGAGGTGGAGGTTGTGGTGTTAAGCAGCTGCTGCCTCCCTTTCAGAAGTGATAGTCATCTCCACAGTACAGAGACCAGTAACCAGATCTGAAGCAAAGTGATAACTTCACTTCTAGATGCTTCACTCATATCTTGCTACCCAGGTGCTCTCTGAATGCTCAGCCTCAAGAGACCAGCCGGGGAGCTTCCTTAGATAGATGCTTAATTCCTGGTGCTGGGCCACAGCTTTCCAAAGTAATGGGGGAAGTGGGAGCTGGCAAGCTGTGACAGTGAACGGCAAAACCATCCAGTATTTGTTGTTGTATAGAGGATAGGTCTTAGGAAAAAGGCCAAGCCACCCATAGTTAGAAAAGAATGGATGTGGTTCTTCTTATGTATTTATTTGTATCATAAACACTTGGAACAACAAAGACCATAAGCACCATTTCACGATCATAGTCATTTTCTAGTTAACTCATGTAAAGAAGTAAGAATAACATAACATTACCTTTCACTCTTCTCATAGGACATGTACCTAAACATGGTACTTATTTATGTAGTCACTGTATTTCTGGATTTTAAATTAATAAAAATTTTAATTTTGAAAAGTCATCTGCAAGCAAGTGCCATATGTGATTGACTCTCCATTATTAATGACTCTGAAGTAGCAGATGATGGGTGGGCCTGTTGCCTTCACACAGCTTGACATATCTTGTGCCATAGCATGTGCAACAGTAGTTATGATGTAATCTCTGCAGTTCAACTGCAGGGATTTTGTTTTGTTGTTTTGTTTTTGTTTTTGTTTTTGTTTTTGTTTTTGAGACAGGGTCTCGCTTTGTAGTTCGGGCTGGCTCTGAGCTCACTATGTAGCCCAAGCAAGCCTCAAACTCAAACTCAGCAATCCTCCTGCCTCTGCCTCCCGAGTGCTGGGATTACAGGCGTGAGCCACCATGCCCGGCCAACTACAGGGATTTTTAAAAAGTTTCCTATTAGTACATGTTTTTAG
This sequence comes from Thryonomys swinderianus, assembly GCA_004025085.1. Lineage (NCBI taxonomy): Eukaryota > Metazoa > Chordata > Mammalia > Rodentia > Thryonomyidae > Thryonomys > Thryonomys swinderianus. Next base: position 15,722 of record PVIC010024419.1, on the reverse strand, counting down.
TACATAATGATTAGTCATTGGGGTGAGTTGGTATGTGGACATAACACATTTTCAGTCTTTTCTCATCCTCTTCTCCTCCTGTTCATCCCCCGCCCTCCATATCATGGTCACTTTCCATTTTACAAAAGATCTATCTGCCTGCTTTCTATTATATGACTTTTATTCTGCTTTTTAATTTGTGTATATTTTGGATTGTTCATATAGAGAAACCATGTGATATTTAAGCTTGTGTGTGTGATTATTTCACTTAACATTGTTGTGTCCAAGTACATTCATTTTCCTACAAATGACTCAACATTTTTATACTTCTTCATGCCAGAGTAGCACACCTTTGTGTCTAGTGCCACATTTTCTTTATCCATTCATCTGCTGATGGACTTACAGGCCAGTTCCCAGTTTTAGCTGTTATGAGCTGTGCCAGTATAAACATGGGTATGCATATATCCTGAATTTCTATGCCAGCTCTGCACTTATCTCTTTTTGTCAGCCTTCCCAACCATAAAATGGGATAATAAAGGTACTCATACACTTTGCCTGCAGTCTTGCAATGAGGTTTAATTTAGTTAATGCATATAACGTGATTGGCGTGCTATCTAGTACATGGTAAGCATTCATTAATGTTCATGGATATTCTGACATGGCACTGAAATTGAATATTGGATTCTGACTTCCCTTTACACCATTGATTCTGGCCTCAAGGGGAATTGCTGCTCACAATATTTTTATATTAACAAAAATACAGGAATCAGGGTAAGAGTTTTGTCATGCAGTTTGATCCAAACTAAATTCCCTCAAATATCCAATAACAGCTGAATGTGTGTTATCACAGATGTCAAAATGTGAGAATGCTTCAAGCTTCTTTTGTCAAAGACTGCTGAGATGTCAGATAATCTTAGGACAGGAAAGTATGCACTGGGGTTGGCTACATGGAATAAGAGAAGTATTGCTACAGTGACTGGACAAAGGAGTGGACTGTGAGAAAATGAGTGATCTCAGGACAGCTGGAGAAACTGCACTGCAGGAGGTAGGGAATCACAGTGCAGGAAGTATCTCGGAAGAACTAAGGGCAAAGGAAATCATTTTGTTTTAAATACGAAAGCTTTTACCCTGGGGGACAGACACTAGAGAATGGAAAACACTCAAGAGGGTGGAAGGTGAGGGCGAGTTAAACTGTTGTGTGAGGTGCGTAAGAAGTCACTCCCACCGTGCTGCATCCCAGGACTCAAGCTTCTGACACGTGATCTGGATAGGATTTGAGTCTTTAGATCCCAGTTCCTTATGTTAACTGCACATCACTCCACTGATTTCTGTTGCCTTGGTCTTCCATTATCCCCTGCATACTTTCTTCTGCAATGGTGAGCTACAAATTTCAAATTGCTCCAACCCACCAAGGGAACTACAAATAAGTCAAACTACACATCTTGGTTCCACTTTGTAATTGTCCCTTTCCCTAATCAGACCCACCCAGACTTCACCCAGTCCTGTCAATCTGATCTCCTCAGTGTAGGTGATGCTTACAGGTTTTTGCTCTTAACTCCTGCTGGCTTCACTCTCATATGGTCTGTACCCCTTGCCCACACTATCAGTCTCAGGAAGCACCACAGAACTTCGCTTTGGGATTCAAAGGGAAGTCTTACTCCCACACGTTTTCTACCTTTTTATTCCTTTCTTGCTTTGATTCTTGAAGAGTTTCAGAAAGTGCAATTTTAAAATATGCCTTCTAAAAAAGGAGATAGAAGGGGATATCAGAAAATAGAAAGACATCCCTTCTTCCTGGGTAGGGAGAACTAACTTCGCCAAAATGGCTTTACTCCCACAACTACTATACAGATTCAATGCAATTCTGATTGAAATCCCAACACCATACTTCACAGAGCTAGAGAAAATAGTAAAAAGGTCATCTGAAACGACAAAAGACCTAGAATAGCAAAAGCAATTCTAAGCAACCACGACATGGCAGGGGGTATTACAATCCCCAATTTAAAACTCTACTATAAAGCCACTGTGATAAAAACTGCATGGTACTGGCAAAGTAACAGACCCAAGGACCAGTGGAATACATTAGAAGATCCACAAACATCCCCAGATACACTAAGCCACCCTATCTTCGACAAAGGAGCCAAACACCCTCAAATGGAGGAAAGACAGCCTCTTTAACAAATGGTGCTGGAAAAACTGGGCTTTAACCTGCCAAAAACTAAAGCTTAACCAATCTTTTTCACCATGCACAAAACTAAGTTCACAATGGATACGAGACTTAAACATTAAAATGGAAACAATAAACCTGCTGCAAAATAGGTTAGGTAAAACTCTTGGAGATATTGGCTTAGGCAAAGACTTCATGAACAAAACTTCTATAGCACGAGAACTAGCAGAAAGTATCCACAAATGGGATCTTATTCTCCTAAAAAGCTTCTGCACAGCAAAAGAAAGCACTGGCACCACTAAAAGACAACCAACAGCAGGGGAAAAAATCTTTACTAGCTGTTCATCAGATAAACGGCTACTATCTACAATGTATAAAGTACTTAAACAAATCAGTCTCCCCAAGTTTAAAGACCCAGTTCAAAAATGGGCATCTGAAATGAACAGACACTTCTCAGAGAAAGAAGTAAAAGCAGCCAGGAAGCATAGGAAAAAATGTTCAACATCACTGGTCATTTGAGAGATGCAGATGAAAACAATACTGAGATTTCATCTCACTCCAAAAAGAATGGCTGCTATTGCAAAATCAACCAGCAATAAATGTTGGAGAGGCTGCGGGGAGAAAGGAACCCTTCTCCACTGTTGGTGGGACTGTAGACTTGTGCAACCATTGTGGAGATCAGTATGGAGATTCCTCAGAAAACTAGGACTGGGGGTCCCATTTGACCCTGCTATCCCCCTGCCAGGAATATACTCAAAAGAATTAAAAGAATCATATTGTAAAGTCATATGCACACCCTTGTTCATAGCAGTTCAGTTTGTGATAGCCCAATCTTGGAAACAACCCAGATGCCCACTGACTGGAGACTGGATAAAGAAGATGTGGTTTTTCTATAAAATGGAGTATTACTTTGTCATAACAAATGGCAAGTTTCATTCATTTACATGTAAATGGATACACCTTGAGGACACACTGATAAGTGAAATAAATAGATCACAGGTATGTAGATACAGTATCTTTTCTCTGGTATAAGAACCTGTAGATGTAAATGACTTCTAGAATGCATGAGAGATTTTGTGAAATAGCAAATATTCAAAGGGAATGTGGTAGGGGAATGTAATATGGGGAAAGAATAAATATGATTTAGAAAGAAAAAGAACATGTTTATAGAGGGTAGGGTTATTGGGGTGGGTAGGGATATGGGTAAAAATGAGAATTAACTTCTGTCATGTACAGAATTCCCCAACGTTAAGTGTGACTGTGAGCTGTATAGAAAACATACCAATAAAGAATTCAATTTTTAAAAAATGTCCTTTGGCATAAAGGTTATTTTGAGCTAAAGGCAGTTGAGACTCAGTAGCTACAGGAAGAGGTCTCTGCTCTACTCTTATTTGTACACCTAAAAAGCAGGATGTACATTTCTCTTTGAGGAACACAGCCCCTCCCCTATACCAAGGAAAGAAGAGAGACTCACCACTGAATACAGGAAGTCAACAGCAAGATAAGTTTGTGTACACAACTAAAATAACCTTTGTCATCTATAAGTTGCCCCATATGAGTTATATTTCCTGTTCACTTCCCCACAGTTTATCAGCATCTGAAGCCCAAACACCCTTTCCTTTATTAAGAGGGTACACATTATGAACCCCTAAAACTTTTTGCCTTTTCTTCTGCTAATCTATCTTTTTGTTACTTTAATTAATGGACCCACAGTCACTAAACATAAGAAAGTAGTTTTTCCTCTCTGACAGCTACATCTAAGACAGATTGCTGGAAAAATTCCTCCATCTCTACACACCTCCTGACAGTCACCACTGCTGCCAGCTGTGTGATTGATGGGCCTCTTTGATCTGGCCTACGGGTACCACCATGGTTGTAGTGCTCATACTCCTCTCATCTTTTGGTTTCCCAGTAGCACTGTGTCCTTCACACAAGGTGAAACAGTGTCCCCCTCCTTACCTGGGAAGTTATTTGAGCTTCACAGTGCTCCATACTCCCAGGTTTCGGGGGAATAAGATCTTGATTAGCCATTAAGTGGTCCGGGCAGGGCTCAAACTTTTGATCCTCCTGTTTCTGTCTCCCACAGTGCCAGGATTACAGATATACACCACCATGCCCCCCAACAAATAAGTGACCTGTGCATGTGTATTACATGCCCCACTGGAGGGTCTTTTTATGCTTAGTGTCTCATAAACACTTCATGAAATGAAGCCTGCAGGTTTTACTTTCAATCTTTCTCAGAGCTCAACTGTCAGACTACAGTCTGAGCTGAATGCAAACCTCCAAGATGCGTATATGACTGCCCTACTTTCATTTCCCCACTGAAACTCAAATTCAAATTGACTTCAAGGGTCCCACCCCATCAATCCATGAAACACATTGAAGCCTCCAAATGGAAGAAGTGGAAGCTGGAATTCAGGAAGTCAGCTACAACAAGTAGTCCCCTGAATATTTTATAGACACATATAATTTTGTGCCCTTTTATGTTCTTCATACCACTAGCATGTTCTGTCTTCTTTGACTAATGAACTCCTACTTATCCTTCAAGACCCAGGCCAAACATCACAACTCCTGTGGAGGATTACCTGCTCCCCTCCTACTTTTCCACTGCTTTCCATTTTCTGCATATATGGTGTCCTCTAACCATGATGCGATGCTTCCTGTTCCTGGAACTTACCATGTTCTTGTGCTTCTATGCTTCCACACACAGCTCACTTTGCTCAAAATGTTCAAGACTTGATATCTCTATTTAGTGAACATCTACCTATCTTTTAAGACTCACATGGCTAATCTCTGAGAGCTTGTCCACTTCTATCCCTTCTGCTTCTGGGAAATAACAACCAAAGTAGCAGAACCAGCCACTATAGAATCAGTTTTTGATTTAATCATTCCCAGTTCTATGTGTTAAATACCATTATTAACACTTCTAGCTATGAAGACATTGAAACCACTTCTCTTTCCCATACCATTACAGTCCTGCACAGCATAACAGTGTTTTGCTCAACAATGGACTACACATGTAAGAGTGGTCCCAGCAGACTGTAATGGAGCCCATTGGCTGAAAAATTCCTGTCACATAGTTCAGTAATTTCATAGCTGTTATAATGTGGTAGAATGATGCATTATTCCTATATTTGTGGTGAAGTTGGTGTAAACAAAACTACTTCCAGTTAATTCTACAAAAATGTCACCCATATAGTTATGCACAGTATATAACACTTGACAATAAACAGGTAGTTGTGGGCTAATGTGTTTATTGTACCACACTTTCAACACAATGTATTCGTTCTACTTACACGAAAATAATTGGGATTATAGCTCAGTGGTAGAGTGCGTGCTTACCATGTGCAAGAGCCTTGGTTCAATCCCCAGCGTCAAAAAAAATATTCACTGCAGGACAACATCTGGTCCTTCTGTAGGTATTCCAGAAGAAGGCATTGTTGTCATAGGAAATGACAGCCACCTGCATGTTACTGCTCCTGAAGACCTTTATGGGGGCAAGATATAGGGGATGAAGATAATGACAGTGACAACCCCATATGTTCTTCTTCATTTTTTTTTTTGAGGCAGGGTCTCACTTTGTAGTTCAGGGTGGCTCTGAGCTCACTATGTAGCCCAGGCAAGCCTGGAACTCAGCAATCCTCCTGCCTCTGCCTCCCAAGTGCTGGGATTTCATCTTCATTTTTAATAGAAAAGTTTTAAAAGTAAGTATAAATTTTGAAAATGAAATGAAGCTTGTAGAATAAAGTTATAAAGTAAAAAAGAATTTCTGTACAATGTGCTTATGTTGAGTCAAGTGTTTTTCAAATATGAAAGGAATCAAGAGATGGAGGTAAGGGGAAAGTAGACGAGGGAAAAGGACTGAAAGATGTGCTATGTACATGTATCACCTCCACACAAGGAATGTGATTACTACACCTTCAAAAAAACTCAGAAAGGAAAATATCAAAAGATTATAAAGTAAAACTGAAAGTAATTAAAGCAGGTTTATTATTGAAGACAAGATTTTTTATGATTTTATGTATCTATGTGTGTGATGTTATGAAGTTAACAGTCCTATGCCCATGACTTCACACTCACTGCTCTGCACTGACTCACCTAAAGCACCTGCCAGTTCTGCAAGCTCCATTCACAGTAGGGGCCTTTGGTGAGTGTTCCACTTTTTATCTATGGTGTTGTGTTTTTACTGGACTTTGTATATGTCTAGATATGCCTAGATATGCAAACATTGTTATGTTACAGCTGCTTATGGAACCGAGTACAGTCATACTCTCTACAGCTCTGCAGCATAGGAGTGACAGAGCCTAGGATTAGAAGGCTCTGCCATCCAGGTGTGTGTTAAGTGCAGCCTGTTGTGCCCTACAACGGTAGAATCACCTTATAACACATTGCTCAGAATGCATTTAAGTCATTAAGCGACATGTGGCTATACAGGCAAAAGTGTGAAATACTTGTCCAGCTGGCCTCCCCAGTTAGATTAAAGAGCTCTAAGAAGGAAGGGATCCAGTGCTTAGCACTTCCAGATATTCAACAAATGTTTGCCAAGAATCCACCTGATGTGATTCTTTCTCCAATTGAAAAATAAAGCAGCATGGGGAATGCTTAAGTGCTCAGAGGTTGAGCTGTCTTGAGGACACTCTCTTTGTAACCTACTCAGACCTAACACAATTTGGATTAATTCATGCAAATGAGAAAGCACTTGTTTGCTATGCAAAATGATTTCCCATAAATGTTATTTGTAACAACAGGTAAATATTCAGTTTACACAGGGTTTTAAAATACTAAATCAGATGTTTCTGTACTTGTGCCATAGGCCTCCCAGTGACACTCAGCTGTGAAGTATTTTTTCTATAACTTCAGTATTGCGGGTCAGAAAAGATCCATTTCTTTTTTTTTAGTTGAATTCTTTATTGGTACAATTTATATACATCTCAAAATCACATATAACATTGGGGAATTTGTACCAGTATATGACACAAGTTAATTCTCATTTTTACCCATATCCCTACCCACCCACCCCTCCTCACCCACTTTATACATGCTCTTTTATTTTCTTTCTATATCATATTTATTCCATCCCCTCATCACATTCCCACACCAAATTTCCTATGGAAATTTCCTACTCTATAAAAGCTGTCATATGTTCTAGAGCTCATTTGCATCTACAGGTGTTCATGACAAAGAGAAGATCCGGAATTTGCCTATCTGTGATCTATTCATTTCACTTATTAGTATATCCTCCAGGTGTCTCCATTTGCACCTAAATGGATCAATCTTGTCATTCTTTATGGCAGAGTAATACTCCATTTTATTAAAAAAAAACCTACATCTTCTTTATCCAGTCTCCAGTTGATGGGCATTTGGGTTGTTTCCAAGATTGAGCTATCACAAACTGAGCTGCTATGAACAAGGGTGTACATCTGTCTTTGAAAAGATCCATTTCTATACATTATATTCATATTATAATATTTAAAATACATATATAGTTTTGTGTTTGAAGAATTAAGTTCCAAGCTAATGCATAGGGAAACTTCACAAAATGGCCCATTCAAGAGACCTGACCCAAAGCCCCGACTTCAAAGTAATGTAGGCAAGGGGAGTTCTGAATTGTCCCCAAAAGTTTAGCATGCCTCCCATGTAGAAACACCATCTTATTTCATCCTCAGATTCTCAGGGCATGCGACACAAGCCTCTCGAAACCAAAATGGAGCCAGGTTAGCTATAGTGCTAAGTAATAGCTGCTTAAACTTGGCCCTCAATGCAGGGGGAGGTGGTGAGAAGTGTAAGCAGGAAGTTTCTAGGCAAGATCCCAAATAAGACAAGGTTTGTGCTGACAGCCTCCTCTCTCTCATCATGCACGCCCAGCGTTTTTGCCAAGCCTTTCACATCCAGTTCCTCCACCTCCTTGCGCCACAGAGAACATCAGGCACCACCATCCGCCACCTGACTCAACAGCAGACTCTGGGTCTTCATCACAGTTGTGTGGCTTTAGGAAGGAAGGAAGTTTAATGAAGTGAATGATAGCCACTTAACTCTCAGATACGTTTTCACATTTTAAAACTTTATTATTCTTTACCATCCTCAAAATTAATTCCCCCAACTAAAAATTACATGAAGAAGGTTGAAGGGAATGAAGTTATTTGGGCAGTGGAAGCAATAGAAGGGATTTTCTGCAATGTGGGACAGACTTGAGAGAAAGGGAGGAAACAGCACTAAGCAGGCCATATGCATCACATGTAAGTAACAGCAATGCCCACTTCCACGCCCTTGTAACACACACTGACATTTTTCCTGCTCTTCTGGTTTCCACTTTCTTTCACTTCTGAACTTGACACTTAAAATGCCCAGCTTGGGATCATTTTGGGGGGAAGTGGCAGCTTCCATGGCAGTAAAAGGCTGAAGAGGAGGAAGTGGTATTTGTCTTGACAGATTGCTGAAAGCATTTTATGCACCCTTGTTTTGACATTCATTAGGCTAACCCTGGTTTTAGCCTAAGAAGGAGCAATGAACCATTGGAAAAAGTATTCTACGGCTTCAGAACATAATCCTGTGCGGAGCCATGTTCATCAAATGTCTTAGCTACTTTTCCCATTGTTGAGACAAAAACACGCAACAACCAAAGTTAAAGAAGGTCAGGTTTATTTGGTTCGCAGTGTGTAGAAGTTTCAGTCCTCATTCAGTTGTCTCCAAAGCCAGGTGGCATGGCAGAGGGGCATTGCAGAGGAGAAACAGCTCATGATGAAGTGGGGCAGGCAGAAGACAGCAAAGTAGCAAACAACAGGTGACAAGGAGCAAGTGACCATAGCACCCTTCTTTCTGTCTCTTATATTCTATCCAGGCTACATGGCCTTAGAGTGGGTAGTACTCATGCCCAGGGTGGGCCCATTATTCACATCCAGAACTATGCCAAACCCATCAGTAGACTAATTTATCACACACTCTAGATCCAGCCACCTCTGAAAAAAGCTCCACATATGACCACATGAGACTTTGTGGGGGCATCAGACACAAGCCACAGCAGGATGTAAATAGAGGGAAAGAAAATGCTGTGGGAAGACTTTAGCCACTTTCAGCCCTGTAATTCTGGTGTTCACTTGGGCTCAAGGATTCACCAAAATTAATACATCAGTGATGAGTCCACTGTGATTAGGGGAGCAAGGGAAGACAGTGAGTTAATATATGCAAACAGCCAATACCTTTTGTCTCCATTTCCTACATCTTTTCTTCTCAGTTCCTTTATCTGTTAAATGGAGATAATAATCTCTACTTCATAGTTATTGCTTAATTCCCATACAGTAAAGTTTACATGAGATCATGTGAAGTACTCTTGATGGTGACTGGCATATGGCAAATTCCCTTTTTAAAAATTAAACAAATGATTTGTTCAGGAATTCTAGTAGCACAAAGAATGCTGAAAGCAGTTTCAGCCTGGGTTCATTCCAGACAGAAAGAGGAACCTGAGTATGGTTTTGAAGAAAGTGACAACATGTTACAGCCAATAATGAGCAGCTTTCTGGGAGCCCTGAAGAAAAATGGGACAGGAGACTGTGACTGTGACTTTGGACAGAACTTAGTAAGAACATGGACATGTCTGCAGTGCAAAGAAGTGGAAGCAAAAACCTACCTACCAGAGAGCAGCAGTTGTGGCTGCCACATTTAGTTTTAAAATGTAATCTCATAAATGCAAGGAGGAAACATAGTTAAGTATTCTCTTTTTCTGAAATAATGTTCTGATGATTGCCATTAACCATAGTGTCAACAAAAACCCCTATACAAAATGGGTCATGGCTCTAAGCATTTCCAGTGTTCACTTATTCTCAGTTTGTGGTAATAGGGGGACTTTCACTCATTCATTGGCTAATCGTAGACTTCCAGTCTGGCTCTGAGACTCCAGGGGTGAACAACACAATGTGACAGGCAGAGTAAAAGGGCAAGCCCAGGTGCTGTTCACAGTGAAGATTATGAGTACTTGGCCTCATTAGGGAGAAATAAGGAAGATTTTGTTTTTCCCAGAAGAAATAACAAAGAAGTTAAGACACTAAAAGTTATAATTTTGAATTCCACAACATATTTTGTATGAAAATATGAGTTCATTGCTTCAAAATAGTTTGTAAAGCAGTTGTACTAAAGCACTGGTTCCTCGGGTGATTCCTGCTACAATGCAAGTGTCCCTAGTAGGGGACACACACACACACACACACACACACACACAGAGGAATTCCACTGACGCAAACAGACCCTTAAGGAAATGAAAAACAAGAAGGGACATTTTAAGGGGGGAAGGATGTAAACCAAAAACTATTATCGAAAATCTCAGATTTAAATAAAACTTTTCAGAGAAAATTAAGGAACCACTTGGATGAGGAGTGTGGGACCCTGGGATGTCAAAGCAAGACGTATTTTATCACTGATGTTGTTTAGAATTGCTAATACACAGCCATAATAAAGCTCTGACCAACTTTTAGTTGATTTTAATATCTTTTTAAATTTGTAGACAATGCATGGACCATACCTTGCTGAAGCACTTCCAACCCCACCCCTTCATGCCACTAGGTGGCAGTCAGACAGAGGTTAGAGAAAGGTAAAATTTCCAGCCCAGTTCTCTGGAACTTTCTGCTCTATACTTCTAAGAAAATCAGCTCTCAAGAGTACTTCTTGGGATGTGGCCTCTTCTCAAGCATCTGAAGTCATTACTCTGCACTTGGTGCATTAGTACTGGAAAAAGGCCCAGAGATCACTCAGGCAGAGACAAGATTGAGGCAATCAGCTGATTGTCAAGCAACCAAAGAACTCCTTTCTGCAAGGAATGGTCCACTGTTTCCTCAGATGTCCCCTGTTTTTGTTTTTTGACTAGTGAAGACCTAGTTTGAGTATGATTACTGTCCTGGATCTGATACAATGGCACAATCACATGGAGTCTGACTAGGAAGGATCAGATATTAACCCCAAGTCACAGTCAAGGGGATACCTGGGGTAAGATAGAAGCCTTGAGAGAAGGCTCTGATGCAGTGCAGTAAGGAAAGAGGAGAGTGTTTAGTTGAAAGGAAAATGTCTGTGCATTTTGAGTCATAATTGTGGCCTATGGGGTTCCCTGAAGTTTCAGGAACCGAGAACAGACTCCAAGAATATTGAGACATTCTGGCAACTTTAGAGGAGTACCTCACTAGAAAAACACCAACAACTGAATGGCCTTTCATAGAAAATGTGGCATTGGTTAATGAGATAAGGAAGGCAATTTTGCACTTAAGTACAGAAGGATTTTCCAAAAGAAAATTTTCCAAAAGAAAGAAAAAAGGAAAGGGAGAATTTAAAAAAACAAATTAACAAACAAAAACTAAACTAATCATCATATGTGGAGGTTTACTAAAGTTGGGGAGTATATTCTATGTCTCTTCCTCTTGCCCTCTCAGTGAAGTAAAAAGTGGACTTTCATGTTGGTCACATATTTGGCAGACCTGTCTTGCCTTCTAACCTTTATCCCTGGTGTTCAGCATCTGCTTGTTTCCCCTTGAATTTTTCTAATGCTATGGAAACTGAAGAACATTTGGCTCTTTGGTGTGGTACCAACCAAAAATAATCCATCTACTGAAGTTTGACTATCGTAAATGCAAAAAGAGTCAATTTTCTAAAGTACACATGGTACTGCAAAGGTTGATTTAGACTGATATTAGACCTGATGGGCCATTGCTTATTTTACTCTGTTTTTAATATTAAAAAACCAAGCCAACTAATTCAACTTAATGTGTTAATGACTGCTAAAAAGTTGATGCCCTACTAGGTGAGAATTTTGCATTCTATGAAGAGGGGATTTTATGTTTTTAAACTTTCTGTATCCACGTAATTTCTTTGTCAGTCTAAACTTTCTCTAGTTATCTCATGAAGTTGTATGTGTAGGGTCTGGTGACTGAGAAAATACATAGTAAGAAAATAGGAATTAGTCACATGTTTAGAAGGTTTTATGTTTTATCAAAACAGCATCCAGGAATGCCTGATAAAGACTAATACATACAAGAAAGTATTGTTCAAAGTAAAAACAAAACCTCTTCACAAGCAGATTTTCAGGCCTGTAGAGTAACTAGAGTAACTCTCTGGCCATACAAGTAGTTGTGGGCCCAGATTAAGAACCACTGCCCAAACCAGAGGAAATAATCAAAACAAGTATAATTTCCTTGAAAGTTTTATACTGCGAATACTTTTGCATCAGTATGGTATGGTGAAGCCTCTCTCAGGCACAGTAAGGACATCCTTTCTACACTAGCTACAAGGAGGAAGAGTTTACATGACAAAATAAAAATGCAGAAATGCTCATGCTCTAGGAATCACCCTAAATGCTCACATGAATGACTGTTGCAGAGACGAAGGCTGGAACAAGTCTGTAGGATAAACCCTGCGTGGTGGCTCATGCCTGTAATCCCAGTACTTGGGAGGCAGAGGCAGAATTGTTGTGAATTCAAAGCCAGCGTAGGGTACATAGTGAGTTCAGGGCCAGCCGAACTACAAAACAAGACCTTATCTCAAAAAAACTAAAAAAAAAAAAAAAAAAAAAAAAAAAAAAAAAAAAAAAAAAAAAAAAAAAAAAAAAATTAAAAAAATATGTGGGATATTCAGTGTTTTCCTTTTAGTAGCAGAGCTTGCCTAACAATAGGCCACTCTTGAAAATATGGCTACTGTCACACACACACACACACAGCAGAATTGATTTCCCCAAATAAGGTTAATGTACAACAACTATGTAACCTGTGGTTACACTAAAATTGACCTTATTGTACATTTTAAAATGGTGAATTTACAGCATACAGATTAAAATTCAATAAAAATATTATTTTAAAAAATTCAGTGAGTGACATCAAGTTAATGGGTCTCAGTACATAGCCCAGGCTGGCCTCAAACTCACAGTGACCCTTCCTGCCTCAGCCTTCATCAAGTGTATTGAGTAAAAAACAGTTGTCACTTTAAGTTCTTGGTATATAAGCCCCTTCACCCTCCCATTTTTAGGGCATGTGAAAAGACAGTTCTGATCTGCACGAAAGACTGACTTAATGATACGGTCCCCTGACTATGTGTTCTGAGAGGAGACAATGACTAATGGTATTAGTAGGTGGAGTACAGTAGTTAAAACATGGACACTGAAATCGAATGGCCCAGGTTCCCATCTTTCCCATATGATTTGGGGTAAGTCATCTCATCTTTGTGAGCCTTGTTACTGTTTATCACATTGATTGTTCTTGCCTCTTAAGATTTATTTAAGGAAAAATGAGTTAGTGGATGTGAAATGCTTCTCATAATACCTGCTTCAAACTTTCCCAAAGCCATTTGACAATATGAAATATTGCTTAAAAAGCAAATTATAATATACAAAGAAGTTTGAGATGGTGAAGTTCAAATACTCTCTACACTTTCCCTAGTATATTTTAATAAAAACAATAGGCTAAATAAAATTTTGCCTCATAAAGGTATTTATAAATTAGCTAACTAGGTACAAACCATCATAAAACTTGTTCTATAACATTTATGATGTCTTAGAGCTCTCTCTTCTTCAGTATTCTGAACATTCATTACAAAAGACATATAATGTATCCTCTAGTTGGTATCATGCAGTGAGGATTCTTCCTAAAGTAATGGCTGAACATAAGATCAAGTCATTTATATCATGGAATATAGTACAGGGTAAAGGCTTTAGTACATTCTTATGCCTTGTTTGTGCATAGACAGAAAGTACCTTCATCTTATTTTAGATAATGTCCATGTATGGATACCTTTAATTTTACAAGGAAGAGCCATTTCTAACTTTTACCATAATATATGCCATTAACTTCACCAATAAAAAAATATTTGACATGTGATTGCTACTTAGCAAAATGTCAGTTCCTGAATGAGACAACACAGGGAATGTCATGTATTATAATAAGTTCTTTCTAGAATCCACACATTATTAACAATGCATTTGACATACATAGATTTACTCCAAATTCCTTCTATGTTGTCACATCATTGGACATTGAGTTGTTTGTGATATTTATTTATTCTCTTTTCCATATCTATACATTCTGCAATTACATCTTCTTCTGATTACTGACATTGGTAATTTGTGTTTTGCCACATTTTGTGTTGGTCATTTTAGAAATTAGTTGATTTTATTGTTCCTTTCAAACAATCTGCATTCCCTACAGTATATTTACTTCATAAGTAATATTTTTAACTCTAAATTTCCATTTTGTTCTGCACAAAATAACTATTGTTCCATGCTCTCTTCGGCAGCACATATACTAAAATGACTACTGTTTCTCTGCTGGTATTTTCTATCTTTTTTATTGGAAGCATATGTTTTCTTTACTTCATTTATATTCCTCATTCACTGTCTTAGTCCATTTGAGCTACTGTTTTAAAATACTGTAAACTGTGTAGCTTATCAACAACAGAAATGTATTTCTCACAGTTCTGGAGAATGAGAAATCCAGGATCAAGGTGTCTGTAGAGGATCTGCTTCCTGCTTCTTTTTTTTTAATTGAATTCTTTATTGGTACAATTTATATACATCTCAAAATCACATATAACATTGGGAAATTTGTACCAGTATATGCCACAAGTTAATTCTCATTTTTACCCATATCCCTACCCACTCCCCCTCCTCCCCCCTTTATACATGATCTTTTATTTTCTTTCTGTATCATATTTATTCCTTCCCCTCATCACATTCCCACACCAAGTTTCCTATAGACATTTTGCACTCTATAAAAGCTGTCCTACTTTCTAGAACTCATTTGCATCTACAGGTGTTCATGCCAAAGAGAAGATCTGGAAATTGTCTATCTGTGATCTATTGATTTCACTTATTAGTATATCCTCCAGGTGTCTCCATTTGCACCTAAATGGATTGATCTTGTCATTCTTTATGGCAGAGTAATAATCCATTTTGTAAAAAAAAAAAAAAACCATATCTTCTTTATCCACTCTCCAGTTGATGGACATTTGGGTTGTTTCCAAGATTGAGCTATCACAAACTGAGCTGCGATGAACAAGGGTGTACATCTGTCTTTCCAATGTGAGTTTTTAAATTCTTTTGGGTATATTCCTAGCAGGTGTATAGCAGGGTCAAATGAGACCCCTAGTCCTAGTTTTCTGAGAAATCTCCACACAGATCTCCACAATGGTTGCACAAGTCTGCAATCCCACCAACAGTGGAGAAGGGTTCCTTTCTCCCCACAGCCACGCCAGCATGTATCGTTGGTTGATTTTGTGATCACAGCCATTCTTTGTGGAGTGAGGTGCAATCTCAATGTTGTTTTCATTTGCATCTCTCGAATGACCAGAGATGTTGAGCATTTCTTCATATGTTTCTTGGCTGCTTTGACTTCTGCCTCTGAGCAGTGTCTGTTTATTTCAGTTGCCCATTTTTGAATTGGGTCTTTAAACTTGGGAGGCTGATCTGTTTGAGTTCTTTATATATTGTCGATAATAGCCCTTTGTCTGATACACAGCTAGTAAAGATTTTTTCCCATGTTGTTGGTTGTCTTCTAGCAGTGCCAGCGACTTCTTTGGCTGTGCAGAAGCTTTTCAGTAGGATGAGATCCCATTT
>PVIC010024418.1:0-26039 GCA_004025085.1 Thryonomys swinderianus | reverse complement strand
GGATATACTAATAAGTGAAATCAATAGATCACAGATAGACAATTCCCGGATCTTCTCTTTGGCGTGAACACCTGTAGATGCAAATGAGTTCTAGAAAGTAGGACAGCTTTTATAGAGTGGAATATTTCTATAGGAAACTTGGTGTGGGAATGTGATGAGGGGAAGGAATAAATATGATACAGAAAGAAAATAAAAGAGCCTGTATAAAGGGGAGGAGGGGGGAGTGGGTAGGGATATGGGTAAAAATGAGAATTAACTTGTGGCATATACTGGTACAAATTTCCCAATGTTATATGTCATTTTGAGATGCATATAAATTGTACCAATAAAGAATTCAATAAAAAAAAAGAAAATAGAACAGAATCTTTTTAATGTGGTCTAAGGTCATAATAGTGTTAAGAAAAATGCAATAAAAGATGAATTGTTTTCTTTTTCTCTAGATTTTACATATATTTTCAGATTCTGTCCTTTCCTAACTTTTCTCAACAATTGACAATTCAAAAAATAGTTGTTTCTATTGTAACATAATTTCACAAATGACAAATCACCATTTTTTCCACATAGTGAGCTAGAAGCTAGTCTCTGTGCCTAGTCCCTCCATGTTCAGTGGGAGTATATATCAAATCAAAAGACAGTTCAAGGAAGTTATACGCACAGCAGGTACTAGATGCTTAACCTCCCCACTCTTAATAATGAAGCATAAAAATTAGCTACAGCTTGGACTGGAGATTTAGCTCAGTGCTTCTGGCGCCTGCCTCGCAAGTGCAGGGTCCTGACTTCGATCCCAGAGACAGTGCTGGGCGTGGCGGCTCACACCCACCAGCCATCAATGCCACATACCACAGTGCCAGGTGTGGTGGCTCACGCCTATAATCCCAGCACTCGGGAGGCAGAGACAGGAGGATTGCTTAGTTCGAGGCTTGCCTGGGCTACTTAGTGAGCTCAGGGCCAGCCTGAACTACAAAGCAAGACCCTGTCTCAAAGAAAAAAAATTAATTACAGCTTAGGAAACAAAAAGCCATAAAAATAATAAAAGTGTAGATTTTACTATATGAAGGCATTTCTAATTAAAGAGGAAAAACACCATTTCATTTATGACAATATTCAGTGTTTTAGTAATTCCAAAAATAAACTACACTATACATTATATATTATAGATATATCATAGATTTATTTTAAGGTACTTTTATTCTTTTAAATTCAGAAACTTACTCTCTTAGACTGGAACTGAAAGGCTTATTACTATAGAAACTTTGCCTTTAACTGTGTCATCATCTTTTTCTTTTTTCTCTTCTGTGATTAAGTGTATTGATTAAAGGCTGGAGTTTTAGTATTGTGGTTCTGGTGCCTGCCTAGCAAGCACAAAGTCTTTGGTTTCATGCCAGGTAACCATATACACAGTACCCGGCGTGGTGACTCACACCCACCGGCAATCAGTACCACATACACAAATGCTAGGTTTGGTAGCTCAAACCTGTAATCCCAGCACTCAGGAGGCAGAGTCAGGAGGATTGCTGAGTTTTGAGGCTTGCCTGAGCTGCATAGTGAGCTGAGGGCCAGCCTGAACTACATAGTCGGACTCTGTCTCAAAAAAAAAAAAAAAAATAAAAATTTGATTAAATAAGCAGAAAAGTTTATAAAGCAGAAAAGATAATATTTTTGAAATCTTATAACCTTTACTTTTCATCTTTGGATCTCATGTGATTTAAAAAATCAAATACTTAACTTGCAAATCTTGCTAATGCTCAAGTTTGCTAGTATAAAAGTGCGCCTCCAGGTCATGGTTTCAAAATTGACCTGAAATCTATTTAAAGAACCATAACATAAAAAGTTAGGAATATGTTTGAAGAAGTGTATTTTACCTGGGATATTTACAGGGCTCACTTGTCATTTTACTATTCCTTTCCAGTAAATTATTTTCATTTTAAAAATAATATTAGTACTTCATTCTATATAAAAACTTACAAAAATTCATAGTATGAGTTAAACATTTCAGATAATTGTGTTTATGGAGTCAAAATTAAATAAATCATGTAGAATTAAAATGGATAGTCTTTATAATCATATTGTTTTCTATCCTAGACAAGAAGAAATAATGCCATAATGGAAGAACTTCATTTTCAATCTTCCATCTGCTTAAAGTCAAAGTACCATTCATTGTTTTTGTCCTTACAATTTTGCAATGAATTGGAAAATATTGAACATCTTGGTTCACTTTGTTGCTATAACAAAATATCTTGGACTGAGTAAATTACAAAGTAAAGTGTTTTATTTAGTTCACAGCTCTAGAAGTGGGAAAGTTTAAGAGAGGGTGTCTGTACCTGGTGAAAGCCTTTTGCTGCATAATAGTCTTGGGGACATGGAAAGGGTGCCAGATGAGTGCACCTGAATCAGGGTGAAACATGAGAAACAGATTTGTAGCAAACTGCTCTCACAGTAACTAATATTGTTTCACAAGTTCCATCTCCCTTCCATACAAACTAACTTGATTTGGAGCTACCTAATCTCGTTTCTTTACCACAATCAAAGATGCATTTGTGGAGTTATTGCCCTTCAGATTCATTGGCTCCCAGAGTCCCTCTATGTTGACACTGTCACTTTGAGTTATTAAGCCCCAGCATGATTTTTGGTGCCATAACATTGTTACGGATGTATTTGTGATGAGGACAATGGGTATAGTTACCATTTTACTCTTATGGAAAAATGGTTTTGCAAAGCAAATACATTGCAAGCTGTACTTGGCACAAAATCGTGTTACTGAAATCCTAACCTAAATTATGACATGGAAACGGAACAGAAGTTACAGCTAATCTGAGATATGACTGGTGAATGTTTTAGAAAATAAAGTCATGTTTTCCATTCAGGAGAGAACTCAATGAACACAGAAGTTAGACAACTGACTTCCAGTACTTGTGTAAGAGCTTGAAAATGTAGTAAGCATTCTTAACAGCAAAATGGGAATGAAAATTAGAAAAACAAAATACTTAACCCAGTTAGATTTAATTTATCTAATACAAATGAACTAACATTTTTACCTTTCTTTCTTTTTTTTATTTTTTTATTTTTTGAGACAGGGTCTCGCTTTGTAGTTCAGGCTGGCTCTGCACTCGCTATGTAGCCTAGGCAAGCCTCAAACTCAGCAATCCTTCTGTCTTTGCCTCCCGAGTGCTGGGATTACAGGCGTGAGCCACCACGCCTGGCTACCTTTCTTTCTTGAGTATAACTTGCGATTCACAAGACATGCAATATGTTGTTATGAGCTCTGCATACAATGTGAAATGATTACAACAATAAACCATGTGTTATTTCACAAACTTTATAGCAATTGTTAATTTTCTTGCTTAGAAACACTTTATAGTAAACAAGTCAATAAATATTTTAAACAAAGACATTCCACATCTTACTCCTAGAAAGATATTAAAATGCTAAATGAATAGTCCAGACAATCGTGATATGTATATGTATAAATATTTTTTTTTAAAAATGTGCAATGCCACATAGTTTTTATAATTTGCTGCTTCACTTAATGGAGTATGTGAACACTTTTCCATCTCAATACATTTGTGTCAACATTATGATCTCTTAATCCTTTTATTCTATAAACATAAATAATAATTACTTTATTCTGTCACATAACTTGTCTTCAGTCCCTTCCATTCCCTTATTGTTTCCTGTTGTCCCATAGTAGCTTTTCTTCTGTTTTTGTGATATCTTTTGACTTGTACAAAATCATATTCTATTTGCATATTATATTTTACATTCCTGGCAACAGTGTAGAAGAAATCCTTTTCCCTTGTTCCTTCACCAGCATTTACTAGTTTTTGTATTGTGGATCACTGTTCTTCTTACTGCAGTAAGATGGAACATCAGCACTGCTTGGATTTGATATTCCATCATGCCTAGCAATATTGAAGTTTTTATGTATATATTGGTCATTTGTACTTTAAGAAAGTGTGCATTTCATTTGCTCACTTTTTGACTGGGCTACTTGAGCTTTGGTACCTTTTCATCAGTTCTTTATACAGACTACATATGCATCTTCTGTTAGAAAAGTATATTTTCTTCTGTTGTTTAGTCTATTCTGTTACTTTTTTCCTTGCTGTGAAGAAATGTTTTAATAGGACATAGTCCAGTTTGTTGATTTGTGTTATTACTTTTTTGTGTTAAAGGATCCTATTCAGGGTGTCTTTAGCTAGGCCTGCGGCTTTAAATCTTTCCCTTATGATAACTAACATCTTCAAAGCTTCGTGCTTTGTACTGAGAACTATAATCCACCTTAAACTGTTTTGTTTTTGTTTTCATTTTTGTTTTTGTTTTTTTGAGACAGGGTCTCACTTTGTAGTTCAGACTGGCTCTGAGCTCACTATGTAGTTCTGGCAAGCCTTGAACTCAGCAATCCTCCTGTCTCTGCCTCCCAAGTGCTGGGATTACAGGCATGAGCCACCATGCCCGGCACTTTAAATTGATTTTTATTAGGTCAGAGATTAAAACGTAGTTTCAGTCTTCTACATATGGATAGTCAGTTCCTCAGCACTGCTTGTTCTAGAGGTTTTTTCTCCACTGCTTCTTTTTGGCTCATTTGTCAAGAAAAAGATGCTGTAATTGCATAAGTTTGCATCTGTGTCTACTATTCTAGTGATCCATTTTGTATTTTTGCACAAGTACAGCATTATGCTGTTTTTGTTACTGTGGCTTTGTAATATAATTTAGAATCAGGTATTTAATGCCTCCTCTCTGATGGTGTTGTTGTTAGACTTGCTTTGTGGCTTATGGGTCTTTTGTGTTTCCACATGAATCTTAATATTGCTTTGTGATAGTTCTGAAAAGAATGTCATTGAAATTCTGATCAGAATTACACTGAACCTGTAAATTACTTACAGTAATATGGCCATTTTACCAATATTTCCTCTCCCAATCTATAAATGAGTGGTATTTCTATCTTCTAATTTCTTCAGTGTTTGGCAGTTTCATCATAAATACCTATCACTACTTTGACTAAGTTAATTCCTTGATTTGTTTTGTTTTGAGTTTTTTTAAGCTATTGAAGATGAAATTGTTTTTTCTGATATCTCAGCTAGTTCATTGAGGTAGAGAAAAGCTATTCTTTTTTAAATACTAATTCTATATCATACGTGCTGATATTTTATTCTGTTTCAGTTAATGTTAAGTACAAAGAATAAATCTGTAATTAAATCAGAAATTGCTCTGCTATTCAAGGCATCACAATTAATGTAATAGTTAAAATTTCAATAAACTATTTAGATCCTTGTATTAGTTTCATTGAAGATAACTAAGGGTTAAAATCCAGATTTAGTTAATTGATAGTTATATTTCCTAGGAATAGCTAAAACTACAAGGAATTTCAACTGTTTATGCTATTCTTATTTACTTTAAGCCTAGAAAGTACTTCGCATTTTTCCAGAAGTATCATGGAAATGGAAACCAATGTGTTCATTTTACTTTATACCATTTGGTTTACTTAATTTATTTGTATTTTATATGATTTTTGTATTTTTACTGAAGATGACAGATGCAGAGAAGATATAGGTTTCAAATGAGGGAAGTGAAAACTTCTTTTAATGTGATTTAGTCCAAACCCTCACCAAATTTTCTGTAAAAGCTGTTCAGAGCATAAGATGAACAAGTAATAAAAAGGAGACCCCCTGCAAGTGGGTTTTCCAAGTTTTTATCTATTTCACATGAAATGTTTTTCTTAATGTACAATGAGATATCTCTCATTTGAAAATTGTTAAAAATTTTCTGTAGCAAATGTGTCATCTTCTAATTTAGTTTTCAACATTTTCTAAAAAAATTCTATAAGTAAATTTATAAGAGGAGATCTCATTCTGAACATGATTTATTTTATTAATGTTTTACATTAACAGGATGCATTTGTTATAGTACATGATACACTTATTACTGGTAGTTTTTATTAAAATATTAGTACACATACATTATTATCTAAATCCCATAATTGACAGCAGGATTCAGTATTTTATGGTATTGTATTTGGGTATGAAAAATGGATAATGCCAGTTACTTATGGTTATAGTATTCCAAGTGTAGTTTTAAAATCCAAATTGCTTTACCTGGTTATCCAGCTTCTTTCCCTAAATCCCCAGAAACCATTGATCTTACTGTTTCTGTATCTTTTGACCCCAGAATTACATAACTGGAATCATACTACATATAACATTTTCAAATTGACTTCTTTCATCTTGTAATGTGTGTTTAAATTTCTCTTATTTCTTTTAATGGTTTGACAGTTCATTTCTTTTTATGGTCAAATAATATTTCATAACATGAATGTGCTAAAGTTTATTAACCTATTAAGGGAAAGCTTCTTGATACCAATTTTTAGAAATTATGAAAAAAGCCATTATAAACACATTTGTAGGTTATTTGTATGATTAAGCTTTCAATTAGTTTGAGTGAATACTTCATAATGTCTTTCATGGATAACATGGTAAACTTCATTAGATTTTTTAAAAGAATTATTTATTGGTACATTTTATATACACATTATGACCACACTCAACATTGGGAATTTGTACCAGTATATGAGATGAATTAATTCTCATTTTTACCCATTCCCCTCCCACCCTACAATTCCCTACCCTCATATGCATATCTTTTCTTTCTTTTCTTTAACATTATATTTTTCTTTTCCCCCATTACTTACCCCTACCTTTTTCCCTTTGAATATTTTCTATTTCACAATATCTATCATACATTCTAGAACTCACTTAAGTCTTGAGGTTGTGTAATCTCCACAGTAATAAACCACAGTGGTTGTACCAGTCTACATTCCCACCAACAGAAGAGTCCCTTCTTCCCTGCACCCTCGCCAGCATTTATTGCTGCTTAATTTCATAATAGCAGCCATTCCTTGTGGAGTGAGATGAAATCACAATGTCGTTTTTATCTGCAACTCTCAAATTGCCAGTGATGTTGAGAATTTCTTCATATGCTTCTTGGCTGTTTTTACTTCTTCCTCTGAAAAGTGACTGTTCGTTTCAGCTGCCCATTTTTGAATTGGTCTTTACATGGAGGGGGCTGATTTTTTGAAGCTCTTTATATATTCTAGATAGTAGCCTGGAAGAACAGCTAGTAAAGTTTTTTTGGCCCATATTTTAGGTTGTCTTTTAGCTCTGCCATTGGAAGTCCCATGGATAACAAACACCTACTTTGAAAGTTTGTACTCTAATAGGATGGAAAACATAGAAGAAATGGATAGATTCCTGGACATATATGACCTTCCAAACTTGAATGAAGAAGATATAAAAATTTTAAATGCCTCAATATCAATCTGTGAAATTCAAAATGTAATAAATGATCTACCAACAAAGAAAAGCCCTGGTCTTAATGGCTTTACTGCTGAATTGCACAAAACTTTTCAAGAAAAGTAAATGTCACTACTTCTCAAAGTCTTTAATGAAACTGAAAGGGAAGCAATGCTTTCAAGTTCATTCTTGGAAGCAACCATTACCTTGATTCCAAAAGGAGAGAAAGAACCAACCAAAAAAAAAAAAAAAAAAAAGAAAGAACTACAGTCCAAGCTCCCTAATGAACACTGATGCAAAAATCCTCAATAAGATATTGGCAAACAGAATACAGAGCATCATTCAGAAGGTAGTATATCCTGTTTAAGTTGGATGCATTCTGGGGATGCAAGGATGGTTCAACATATGTAAATCAATAAACATAATGGAATATAATAAATAGACTCAAGGACAAAAACCATATGGTCATCTCAGTAGATTCAGAGAAAGTATCTGACAAAAATCTAACACTCATTCCTGAGCAAAACCCTACACAAAAGTGGAATAGAGGGACTTAGGAGAAACCAACAACCAGCATCACTCTAAAAGGTAAAAAACTGAAACATTTCACATTAAGATCAGGAAAAGGACAAGGATATCCATTATCACCACTCCTGTTAAATATGATGCTGGAAACAGCCACAGCAATTAAACAAGAGAAAGAAATAAAAGGAATGAAAAATAGGAAAGGAAGAGTTAAACTGTCATTATTTGCAGATGACTTGATACTCTACATACAATATCCTAAAAACTCAAGTGAAGACTGCTAGGCATAGTTGCCAAATAGAGTAACACAGCTGGATATAAGATCAGTGCTCAAAAGTCAATGCCCTTTGTATACACAAACAACAGAATCACTGAGAGAGAAATTGGGAAGTCAGGTTCTTTCACAATAGCATCCAAAAAGTAAAATACCTAGGAGTCAGTCTAACAAAGGAGATGGAAGACCTCTACTCTGAAAACTACAACACCCTGAAATGGGATTGAAGAGAATAGCAGAAAAATCTAAAAACACCCCTTGGTTAAGTAGGAAAAACCATAATTCTTAAAATGGCTATACTCCTACAACTACAGCTACTATACATATTCAAAACAATTCTGACTGAAACCCCAACATCATACTTCACAGATCTAGAGAAAATAATCCAAAAATTAATCTGAAACCACAAAAGACCTAGAATACCAAAAGCATTTCTAAGCAACAAGGACATGGTGGGGTATATTATGATCCCCAGTTTGAAACTGCTACAAAGCCACTGTGATAAAAACAACATAGTACTGGCAAAGTAACAGATCCAAGGGCCAGTGGAATAGATTAGAAGACCCACAAACAACTCCAGATACACAATGTCACCTTATCTTTGAGAAAGGAGCCAAATATCCTCAATGGAGAAAGAACAACCTCTTTAAGAAATGGTACTGGAAAAACTTGGCTTTAACCTGGCAAAGACTAAAGGTAGACCTATCTCTTTTACCATGTACTAAACTAAAATCAAAGTGGATTAGAGACCTAAATGTAAAACAGAAACACTAAACCTGCTGGAAATCAGATTAGGTAGAACTTTTGGAGACAATGGCTTAAAGAGTTCATGAACAAAACCTTTATAGCATGAGGACTAGCAGAAAAAAAATCAACAAATGGAATCTCATCCTAATAAAAAGCTTCTGCACAACAAAGAATCAATTAGCTTTATGAGAAACTGTCATTGTCTTACAAATGGCTCTGTGCCCTTTTGCATTGTTATCAGACATGAATGAGAACTCTTTTTGTTCCACATTTTTTTCATCATTGGCACCACTGATTTTGGTACCATCAGATTTTAGTCATTCAAATAGTAACACTATATTTTTGCATTGTTGTTTTAATTTGCAGTTCAGTAATGACGTATGAAATTGTAAATTTTCCATAACAGTATTTGCCATATGTACATGTTTCTTTCAGTGACCTGTCTTGGTTATATTTTTAAAAATGCTTTATGCATCTCTTTAATGACCAATGATGTTGAACATTTCTTCATATGCTTCTTAGCTGCTTTGACTTCTGTTCAACATCACTGGTCATTCAAGAGATGCAAATGTAAACAACACTGAGATTTCATTTCACTCCACAAAGAATGGCTGCTATTAAAAAATCAACCAACAATAAATGCTGGTGAGGCTGTGGAGAGAAAGAAACCCTTCTCCACTGTTGGGATTGCAGACTGGTGCAACCATTGTGGAGATCTGTGTGGGGATTCCTTAGAAAACTAGGACTAGAGATCCCATTTGACCCTGCTATCCCCCTGCTAGGAATATACCCAAAAGAATTTTTAAAATCACATTGGAAAGACAGATGTACACTATTGTTCATAGCAGCTCAGTTCATGATAGCCCAATCTTGGAAACAACCTAAATGCCCATCAACTGGAGAATGGATAAAGAAGATTTTTTAATGGAATATTATTTTGCCATAAAAAATGACAAGATTCATTCATTTATGTGCAAATGGATACACCTTGAGGACACACTAATAAGTAAATAGATCACAGATATACAATATCGGATCTTTTTTTGATATGAGCACCTATAGATGCAAATGAAATCTAGAAAGTATGACAGGTTTTTTTTTCTGTTTTTTTTTTTTTGAGACAGGGTCTCACTTTGTAGTCCAGGCTGGCCCTGAGCTCACTATGTAGCCCAGGCAAGCCTGGAACTCAGCAATCCTCCTGTCTCTGCCTCCCTCCCGAGTGCTGGGATTACAGGAGTGAGCCACCATACCCGGCACTGTGGTATGTGGTATTGATTGCTGGTGGGCGTGAGTCACCACTCCCAGCATTGTATGTGGTTACCGGAATTGAACTCAGGACTTTGCGCTTGCGAGGCAGGCGCCAGAACCACTGAGCTAAATGTCCGGCCCCCAGTATGACAGTTTTTGTAGAATGGGAAATCTCCAAAGGAAATGTGGTGTGACAGTGTAATGAGGGGAAGGAATAAATATGATTCTGAAAGAAAATAAAAGAGCATGTATATAGGGGGTAGCGCGGTGTGGATGGGTAGGGATATGGGTAAAAATGAGAATTAACGTGTCATGTACTGGTACAAATTCCCCAATATTGTGTGTGATTGTGATATATATATATATATAAAATGTACCAATAAAGAATTCAATTTAAAAATGCTTTATGATAGCTATTAAACAAAATTAAGCTACCTTTCCAATGTCTACAGTTAAGAGTGAGCTTTCTGAACATGGGACTTCTTTTTCAGGAAAGAGGTAGACTTTTGTATTTGAAAATAAAGCAGTTATCAGGACATTGCATACTATAGATGACAAGTTTTCTTTCTAATACATCTCTTCTTTTTCTCTTGAACAATAAAGATTTCTTACCTTCTTAGATGAGTGGATACACAACTCGTTCAAGCCCAGCCTATAAAACTCAAACAATTCTGGTCTCCTTCCTCTCTTGGAGTGATATACATCAGCTTCAGGAATGAATGTTGAGGATAAAAATCCTGTATCAACATGGGATTTTGAGGAAGTGAATGCAGTGATACACTAGTGGTGAGCACAAACCTGTGGTGTGAGTGGGTGACAGACAGGATCTTTAGTAAATGGGAAGCACACTTCTGCTTCTAAGACCCTGAGGTTTATATGTAAAGGTCTCCAGGAACATTCTAACTAACAAACCATGTGTCACACCGACAAGGGTGTAAAGCACCACTTCAACGGGTACTCAAACGAAGTTGCCTTGCTATATCAATTTTATTTTCATATGTAAAAATCCCTGTGTCTAAATTGGCACTATTATTTTTAGAAAGTCAGCATCAATAAATAACAAAACACAAAGAATAAATGGGTGTTTTTACTCAATTTATGTCAGCTGAGGATATTGTTTTAATTAAGATCATCAAAAATTTTCTTGAAGTCTCTTGTACTGCTTATAACTACCATCCTAAAGATGTACAAAATCAAAGCATCTCCTGTAAATTGACAACTTTAAAGTTTATTAAGAACCTCTGAGTTCATGCTTCTGTTAATTTACTTCAACATATTTGTTACCTTTCTCCTGTGTGATTCTCAATGGATTAAGTAAAAAAAAAAAAAAAACCCCAAAACTATTTAGGATATAAATAACTTCACTCTATGTTGTCCTTATGTTATATCCCTTGTACATTTAAAATTCACATATGTACATTTTTTACATTCAATTCACATACATACATTTGTGTTCATGGCCTGTGGATAACTTTTAATTTTTAGTCAAATAATGACATAACAGAAGATCTACCGACTTAAATGTAAATAATAAGCATATCTATCTGTGAGTGTTAATTTGCCCATTCTCCCACTGAATTTTTTCCTGCCTTGCTCTTACCAGGCCAAAGTCAACCTTATTTTTCTCTATCTTTTGAGGCTACTTTTATTCTTCTCTGTTTTACTTTTGAATTGAAACAAATTTAGACTTATCCCTGTAATGAGCTTTCTTTCCAGACAGGGGACTTTTGATACCTTTATGAAATACTAAACTATCTTTTTTTTTCTTTCTAGAAAATATATTTTCCATTCCAAAAGAAATTAATTTATATCATTATACTTTAAAAGTAGTTATGAAAAGTAATCTGCAATTCCAGTTGCACATATTGAAATAACAGTGCTTTAAAATATTTAGATTTGTATTTCTTTTGAATACTAATAAAACCATAATTGCATTCTAAATGCACTATTTATTTTACATTTTTATTCTTGACTTCTTTAAATGAGACTTATAAAACTAGCAAATTCCCTTTTGAATGCATAAAGATGTTACCTGTAAGTTGAAATGGTGTAGATAATCTGTTGAAAAAGTCATTCTTTCATTTTATTATAAAAGATTATCTAAAAGTAATGAAACTTAGTAAACCACTTGCATCTGATAAATGTTCTTATAGAGAAATGTCAAGCTAGAGGTAAGATAGTGAAAATCGACTGCAATTTTGTAAAAATCAACGTGATCAGGTAATTGGTAATGCCAGCAAATTTAGGCCTCAAATGCATTCATGATTTCCTTTTTCTACATGTTCTAAGGGTTGAAATAGATGCTGTCACAGTTATATACTGCCTAATGCTCAGCCCTAGGTACTAATTAAAAGGAGCTACATGCATCTAAGTTCACATTTCTTAATATTTCAAAGTTGTTCTAAAATCTTGGCATCAATAAAAGATGTTCAAAATTCTCAACACTGAGGGCAAGTTCTATGCCAAATACCAATCAGAGAAAAAAATTTTTTATTTAGTACAAGACAAATACATATAGATTTTTATCTTACTTGTTTTAGAACGAAGGAATATAAAAGAATAGTGGTTAAAGAGACGTTTCAGAGAAAACTCAATGATCTTTCCTCAATGAAATTTGTCCCATCATGTCCTACATAGACAGTATTTTCACCATTTTAATTATGTTCTGGGATTATGATGGTAATTTTAAAGAAAGTTTCTAAAAGAATAATCCAGGAATCTATATGAGCTATTATCTCAGCTATGTGCAGGCTTTGTGTTTGTGAAGTTTTTGAGGTGTTATTTGTCATGGAAATATTTTATTTCTCCATTGATTTTGAAAGATAGTTTTGCAGGGTACATCCATCTAGGTTGGAAATTGTTTTCCTGCAATGCACGAAACACTTCACTCTAGCTTTTCCTTATGTTGAATGTTTGCATTGAAAAGTGTGCTGTGATCCTGGTGGGCTTCCTATTGTATGCGTTTTTTTTTTCCTCTAACTGCTTTCAGTATTTCATTTTTTTTGTTGGACATCTGGAACTTTGGTGATTATATGCCTAGGTGTAAATTTTTGTTGTTGTTGTTTATTTATTTATTTTTGAGAC
Organism: Thryonomys swinderianus; assembly: GCA_004025085.1. NCBI lineage: Eukaryota > Metazoa > Chordata > Mammalia > Rodentia > Thryonomyidae > Thryonomys > Thryonomys swinderianus. The sequence goes on along the minus strand of PVIC010024418.1, from coordinate 12,878 downwards.
AGGGTCTCATTTTGTAGTTCAGGCTGGCCCTGAGTTCACTATGTAGCCCAGACAAGCCTTGAATTCAGCAGTCCTCAAGCCTCTGCCTCCCAAGGGCTGGGGTTACAGCTATGTCCAGCATTGTTGTGTGTGGTATTGATTGCTGGTAGCTGTGAATCACTGCATCCAGTATTGTATGTAGTTACTGGGGATGGAATCAGGGACCTTGCACTTGTTAAGCAGGTGCCAGGACCACTGAGCTGAATTTCTGACCTGGTGTAGATTTTTTAATATCGTAGCCATTCGGAGTCCTATATGTCTTGTTTATTTGTATCTCCAGTTTTTTTATTTTTCCTGTGAAGTTTTCTGCCATTCTACCTGTGAACAGGTTCTTTATGTCTTTCATGCTGGCTGCTGATTCCTCAGTAACTCCAATGAGTCTTGTGTTATTCTTTGTAGTGTCATCTAGGAGCTGTTGGATTGATTTCTCATGGTCCTTTGGCATTTTCCATAAATTATTCCTTTCCTGTTCATTGGCTGTAATCATGTCCTCTAGGTTTGAAATTCTGTCCTCAGCTTCATTCATCCTACTTCATAAACTTTCCTTCTCTTTTTTTTTTTTTTTTTTTTTTTTAGACAGTGTCTCGCTTTGTAGCCCAGGCAAGCCTTGAACTCAGCAATCCTCCTGCCTTTGCCTCCCAAGTGCTGGGATTACAGGTTTGAGCCACCAAGCCCAGCATCTGTGGTATGAAGTACTGATTGCCAGTGGGTGTGGCCACCATGTCCAGTATTGTTGTACGTGGTTACCAGGGATTGAACCAAGGACCTTGTGCTTGCAAGGCAGGCGCTGGAACCACTGAGCCAAATCTCTAGTCCTCCTCGTTTTTAATCTCCCACAACTCTGCTTGATGCTGTTTAAAAGGTTCCATTGCTTTTGTTATCTCTGATTCTATCATGCTCCTGATCTCTTCTTTAGCATCATTAATCATATCATTCACTTTGGATAGTGTCTCTTTTCACCTCAGAGATCAGTTCTGATTTCCATTTTACTAGATCTGTTTTTGTTACCATCTCAGAAAGTCCTGGTGATTGAGCTTCAGGTTGCTCCATTTCCCTTTTCCCTGAATTACGCCATGGTGGTCATCTTTGTATCTTGGTTTTTGAATTTTTTTCTCATTTCAGTTCCTTTTTTGTTGGTTATATTGGTTAAATTTCTTTCCTGCTGTCTGAGCAATATTCATTACAAGTCTTCTTTTTCCTATTCTTTGGGATTCTTAGGAGATGACTCATTTTTGGGTTGTCTTCCTTCAATCGGTAATGGCCCCTGAGTAAACTCAGTTCACTTGCTATAGTCAATAGGATTCCTCCACACTTCCTGTGAGTGTTTTTTCAATGTGGTAGACTAGGCAGAGGAATTTGCTAAAGGTCTTTCTCTAGGTTCCAGTACTGTTGTTACACTTACTCACAGTCTACAGAGAAGTAGATGGTGACTCTGGAGGCTCTATCTCATGTAACAGCCAAGTCTAGTTTGGTTCACAGGGAAATAGAAATCCCCAGGCCTTATGGTCATGCCCTGGTCACACAAAAGCTGTGGGCTGAGTTGATGGTGCCCAGAGCCTTCTTGCCAGGATCCAAGGCCTGACCACACTGTGTCCCACTCATTCTACTTCAGCAGACTTCTGGCACAGTCCAGGTGGCAGGAAAATTGCAGGCCTGAGTGGCATTCAGTGGCACAGGAGAACCCTCCCTCATGCCAGCACCAGCTGTGCAGCTCTGCTTGGCCCTAATGGCCTAGTCCATTTCCCTAGGCCTCTGGTATAGTCCACAATTCAGTGAAGAGTAGGGCTGAGCAGTGATGACAGTGTCTCAGGAAAACCTTCCCACAAGTACCAGTTGTGCCTCCCCTCCCGCCCAGTCTGTTTCCTCAGGCATCTGGAGCAGTCCACGACTCAGGGAAGTGCAGGACTGAGCAGCAGCAACAATGGCATGGGCAAACTTTCCCTACTTGCTTGGTCTGTTTTCTCAGGCATCTGACTTTATTTTTTGAGACAGGGTCTCTCTGTGTAGTTCAGGCTGACCCTCAGTTCACTAGGTAACTCAGTATAGCCTCAAACTCATGGTAATCCTTTTGCCTCTGGGTCCTGAGTGGTGTGATGATAGGTGTGAGCCACCACACCCGCCCAGGATATGAGAATTTACAGAGGATTAAGAAAAGTTTGTATCTAAATACTTTTTCAGGTTCTTCCTTGTGATTTTCTAAAAGAAATATACAGTAAGTGTTGGGTGCTATTAATCACCCCTATAATCTAAGGATAGTTGACCTGTCTTTTGTATAAAATCTTATAAATAGTTCTATTGACAAAAAGGTACTTAACACTTTTATTTATATTCACTGACATCATATTTTGAATAAAGAGGCTCTCATCAAAGTTTGCTTGGGACAGAAAGGATCAGCATATTTGGTGAGAATGAAGACATAAGAAAAGTTAGGATCCAATTCTTGGCCAGAAATGGATCAGTGCAATCATGGAACCTATATAACATTAGGCAATATTCATAAGAATACTTTTCAAGGGCTTCATATATATCAAATTCAATCCCAAACAAACATATGTGTTAATGCATTTCATGTATAATACAGATCTGTTATTTAATCACCATCATATTTATGGATAAGGATATTGATATCCATGGTATAAATTTAATAATTTTAACATTAGAATTCAAATCAAGACATTCCATTTGTAGATCCATTTTTTAAATGTTTTTTATTTAACTGGTTTCATGGTACATTCTATACACACATCATGATGACACTTGACATTGAAAATTTGTACCAGTACATGACACAATTTGATTCTCTTTTTTCCCATTCCTTTGCCCACCACACAATTCCTCCCGTTTTATACATTGTTTTGCTTCCTTTTTTTACCATCAATTTTTTCTCTCCCTTATTTACTTACTCCTACCTACTTTTTACCCTTTAATGTCTTCTATTTCACAATATCTATCATATATTTTAGAATTCACTTTCATCTTTGGTTTCTCAGACCAGAGAAAAGATCTGGTATTCACACATCTATGACCTATTTATTTCATTTATAAGTATGTCCTCAAGCTGCGTCCATTTGAATTTAAATGACTCAAAACTATCATTCTTTATGGCAGGATAATACTCCATTTTATTTAAAAAAAATCTTCTTTATCTGGTGTCCAGTTGATGGGCATTTGGGTTGTTTCCAAGATTTAGCTATCACAAACTGAGCTGCTATAAACATGGGTGCAGATATGTCACTATGATATGACTCTTTTAATTCTTTTATGTATATACCTAGCAGGGGAATAAGAGGGTCAACCCAAAACTCTAATCCTAGTTTTCTGAGGTGTCTCCATACTGATCTCCATAGTGGTTGCACCAGGCTACATTCCCACCAAGAGTGGAGAAGGTTCCTTTCTCCCTATAGCCTTGCTAGCATTTGCTGTTGATACCAAAAAGCTTCTGCACAGCAAGAGAGACCACCAGCAGTGTGAAAAGACAACCGATACTATGAAAAAAATATTTTTACCAGCTGCTTCTCGGACAAAGGGCTACATCTAGAAGATATACAGAACTTTAAAAAGATCAGTGCTCCCAAATTTAAAGGCCCTATACAAAAATGGACGTCTGGAATAGACATTTTTCAGATGAAGAAGTAAAAACGGCCAAGAAACATATGAAGAAATGTTCAACATCATTTGTCATTGGAGAGATGCAGATGAAAACAACACAGATTCATTTCACTCCACAAAGAATGGCTGCTACCACAAAATCATCCAACAACAAGTGTAGATCCACACTTATCTACCATTCTCTAGGACCTCCTCTAATGTTATAGGGTGTCTGAGAAACTAATAATCGTATGTTTGTGGTTGGAAAGTCAAGCAAAGAGAAAGATGTGTGCAAATTCATTCCATTTAGATCAATCCTTTAACAAACTGTTGGTGATATAATTATGTTTATTTTCTTCGCATTCTTCTGAATCATGCTTGCTTTGACAGAGGATATACTAGAGTTTCCTCTGATTCAATAAGTCACAGCAATAACACTAGAAACCAAATATGCATAAACTTTAACAAGTAAGATGCTCTACTAATAACAGCTGAGTTGTATTGCTTTAATGAATGCATAGTCAGCAGATGTGAGTACCAACTGACATCATTAGAGCACATTTTGGGATACCATTAGGACAGAGTTTAAAAGGAAACGATCTGAAATTAGAATGTATATGCATTTTGGTACTAATAAAAATTTGTGCCTTGGTCATTTATCTCCTTATAAGGTTATCTTTCTTACCTATGTAAAAATATTTCTAACACTGAATGTTTCCTCATGTCAATAATTCCCTGTAATACCAGCAACCTGGGAGGCTGAGACAGATGAATAACATACATGTTCAAGGAAAGTTTGAGTAACTTAGCAAAACTCTGACTCAAATAAAGAACAACAATAATAAATGGTGAGAATGGGCCCGGTGATTTAGCTCAGCAGTTTGGGCGCCTGCCTAGCAAACTCAAGTCCTGAGTTCTCTCCAAAGTACCACATATCACATCTGGCCTGGTGGCTCACGCATGTGATGCCAGCAATCAGCACCTCACATTACGATACTGGGTGTTACTGCTCACATCTGTGATCCCAACACTAGGGAGGCAGAGGCAGGGAGATTGCGTGAGTTTGAGGCTAGCTTAGATCACATAGTGAGCTCAAGGCCAACCTGAAGTACAAAGTAAGACTCCACCTCAAAAAAAAGGGTTGGAGATTCAGCTTAGTAGTTCTTATGCCTGCCTGGCAAGTGCAAGGTCCTGGGTTAGATCTCTGTTAACCACATAAAACAATACTAGGTGTGGTGACTCATGCAATCATTACCACATACCACAGTGCTGGGCCTGGTGCTCACGCCTGTAATCCCTGAGTTCCAGGCTTGCCTGGGCTACATAGTGAGCACAGGGCCAGCCTGAACTACAAAGTGAGACTCTGTTTAAAAAAAAAAAAAAAGTGAAGATGTATTTTAATGGCAGAGCACCAAGGTTTGATCCTCAGTATTTCAATCAATCAATCAATAAAATTTAAAAATTCTTGGATCCTTAGGAATATTTGAATTTTGAAATGACAAAAGGAAGGAAGAACGGAGTTATTTTGTCAACTGAGAGAATAAATGTTAAATAATTGATCTTTGGAAATATAAAATAACAAAATAATTTTAACACCTATGATGCATGCTGCCTCTACAATAAGCCTGAAGATAAGCCTTCACTCTCAAGAAAAATTACAACCTAAGTGCAAGAGTTAACAACAACAACAAAAGGACAGGATTAATACAGAGATTTTGGAGGTGAGAGCTAAATATTGAATGTGCAAAGAATAAGGTCATAGCCAGTCTTAAATTTCCAAAGTATACAGCTGGAATCCCAGTATGGACAGTTCCCTTAGACAGTCTCATTCCTACGACTTCCTGTTTTAGAAAGTCTCAGAGCAGATGCAGCTGAACAGTTTTAATTGAAGAGCTTCAGTTCAAATTGTCCCTGTGCTGCAGCAGCAATAGTAGAGATGCCTGTCTGAGAGTTGCGAGTTAAACTCTATCAATACAATTTGCTAAAATATCTTCAACTAATTGAAAGTCGCTTCAGGGAAAGAGGCCAGTGCTGCATAGATCTAGTTGGATGCCGAACAAGCACTACAGAGAAGCTTGCCCTGTGCTCATTCATTCTCCCTCCATATGAGGTCTGAAGGGCCAAATTCAGATATTCTCATTCATGAGGATGACCTTTCAGCGGAGACTTAAAAGGAAAAGAAAAACATTTAGCAAATGCCCCAGTTTAATCAGTCATACTTTGGAAAGCCAGCCAACATGGATACCATCATCCATCTAAGCAAAAGTTTTTATCAGCTTTTAAATAAGAAAGAATCATGCTGCAAATGCTTTTGTAAACTAATGGTGGCTCTAATTTCTCATTTGGAAGGACCAGGATATTAGAGGGGCAAGTCTTTGTTGCTGTGCGCCCAGAGAGTGAACGCCCCCAAAGCACACATCAGAATAATAGCTGACAAAACCTTGAAAACGTGAGGTTAAAATTGTGTTTATCTGCACTATGCCATCTGTATCCCATAACAGCTTGAATGGGAAGGATTTGTTCCTTAAGCATTATTAGGTTTTCTAAAAATCATTCTTGTTTTTGCTACCCCCAGGAAATAAATGGCATTGTAAAAATAAAGTGTACTTATCATGTTCTATGGAGTGCTTTTCCAAAGCAGGTCAGTCGTTTGACATTATAGTCTGTCCTCTGAGAATAAAAGAAGTCGGTAGTATTTTTCTATTCAAGTTCAACTCACCCTTTATCAGGTTATTCAATTTATCAGGTTATTCAATTATAAATGGTTTATATTAAAAAATATCTCCCCAAATCTCTCTTGAACTTATCTGTCAAATTTAATATTACTATTTTATTAATGTATTATGTTGGAAACCAAGATGTTGTTTTCCCTTGAAAAAATAATGGAAAAAAGGGAGTCGAAGGAATTTCTACATGTTGTAATACTTATTCTATTTTGGGGTGTCAGTATTGATTATGGAGTTGTGTTTCACTGTCTGAAAATTTCTGTAAATGTTATATTTCAATAGTAATTACCAGAAAAAATGGTGTATTTAGTAAAATATTGTAAGGCTCAAAACGTCAGTTCAGTAATACATAGAAAAATTTAATCAAAGGCACTTTTTGAGGAAGGCAGAGATATTTGAGGACTTTTAAAATTCACTTTCAAAGAAATTATAAGGTACTACATCACTTTAGTTATCTCCAACTAAAGAAGCTAAAGTAAGAAAGTTATTATAAATATAGTTACAGTTATAATTTTTTACATCCAAATATAAATGTCATGATGTGTTCTGGGTGCTGTGATTATGTACAAATACACATCTAGTAAATAATGACAAGACAAATACAAACCCTTTACATACAACTACCCACATATTCATAGTATTATCACTGAAATGCATACCTAGATTAGTTATATAGCATCTTTGATCAGTGTTTGTAGTATATTATAGAAATAATTTAGTTTTAAACTTTTAAGAAAATGAAAACCTCTGAAACAGATAATCCCAGAGTAATTTTATCATAACAAAGAAGGAGACAGCTCTCAACCTTAAAATGTTGTTTGAAAGGCAGCAGATTCTTTCTTTATTAGCTACACCACTAACATCATGAAAAATAAATTCCCTCAGAATCTCAAGCCTATTCTTTTTTTTTTTTTTTTTTTTTTGAGACAGGGTCTTGCTTCATAGTTCAGGTTGACTCTGAGCTTACTTTGTAGGCTAGGCAAGCTTTGAACTCAGCAATCCTCCTGCCTCTGCCTCCCGAGTGCTGGGATTACAGGCATGAGCCACCATGCCAAGCAACCCATTCTTGATATAACAGATTTTCTGAGGTGATACACACACACACATGCACACACACAGTGTGTGTGTGCATGTGTGTGTGTGTAATATAGCAAAATAATGCTTATTGGCACAGCTAGGTATTTGATAGTTTCCACAAAATTATCCATGTGGCAATCATTTGAAGACTAGATTATATATAGAAAAATTCATGTAAAGTTTAATTATAGTTTAATTAAATATAGTTTCTTTCAGTGAAGTAATGAATCTAAATAAAAAACTAAAATACATAATATGATAAAATTAGTTTGCCATATCAGCTTGACTATGAGACAGTAAGTGAAATATAAAATCATCTTAACCATAATGCACTGAAAAATATGTCATACAATTTTTTTGAAAACCTAATTATACAAGTCAGAGTCCAAAAAGGAAACTAGGTAAGTGCATAGAAGTTTCAGTTTCCTCACACTTAATAGTGTGGTAAGCATTATTACTAATTGCTTAATGTGTCAATGTTCATTCCCAGCATAGTCATGTGGTAGAAAATTGTAATTTCCACCTGAGGATTTAGTTCAAGTAGTGCTGTACCCACCTCTGAAGCACAAAGGCCTGAGTTGGATTCCAGGTACCACATACATGCACACACACATGAAAATTATAATCTGCTCGCATGAGAAGTGTCTCTCTTCAATGCCTTCTTGTGTTCTGATCCATAGCATGAATAGTGAAAAATAAACCACTTTAAGTGTAACAAATTATATATCCATTATTGAAGCAGAGTAACCTAATTCAAAATTATTCATCTACACATGCAAAAGTGGAAAGGTACTGTGTGTCAACCATTGAGAGGTGGATGGTGAGAGATGCAGCAGATATATTATGCTAACCCAAAGCCCACCTACTACTATGTCCCTAACCCGGGGGAAGGTCAATGAAGTACAAGATTAAAGCCCCCTGCAAATAGCATCTTCCAAGTCCTCATTTGGTACCAGTGTTCCTCAACTGCCAAGAAAGAAATGACTCACTGAGGTGTTTTCTGTTAGCTGATACAGTAATGAAACACACACTGCGCGAAACTAGGTGAAGAAGAGTGCTGCTTAATGTAAATATATTTTAAGAAGTTTTTTTTTTTTTTTTGAGACAGGGTCTCACTTTGTAGTTCAGGCTGGCTCTGAGCTCACTATGTAGCCCAGGCAAGCTTCAAACTCAGCAATCCTCCTGTCTCTGCCTCCCGGGTGCTGGAATGATAGGTGTGAGCCACCACGCCCTGCACTGTGGTATGCAGTGTTGATTGTTGGTGGGCGTGAGTCTCCACGCCCAGCATTGTATGTGGTTACCGGGGATTGAACTCAGGACCTTGCGCTTGCGAGGCAGGCTCCGGAACCACTGAGCTAACCCTCCAGCCCAAGAAGTTTTGTTCAGAACGGAACACAGTAACAGGATTAGAAACTATTATCAGAATTTTGTATTCTTTTTTTTTTTTATCTTTTCAACTTTTATAAGGGTACACATCAGAAATTGTTTTGAAAATGAAACTATATGTTCTAGAAAGAAACAAGAAATCTGATGTCACACAGTAGCATAATATTAGGGGTGGAATTCATGAGAAAGCAAAGAGGATTCAATTAGGAACTAATTTTTTATAAAAGTAGATATACAAGAGCACATGCATGTAAGGTGCTAGTTTGAGTTGTAAAAATTACAAACAACCCTGTTTTCCTCTTGTTTATGTAGACAAGAATAAAGTACCAATTTGGAAAGGAGTTAAGACATGTAGGAGGTTTATAAAAAGAAGTGGCAGGGCATTTTATGATTTTATATTCAAACTGAGCTTCCATAGTTCTAAAATAGGCATTTCCTGTCTTGATGTAATAAAGAATAAATCACTGAAAGTTAGAACAATTAAAACCCCAGGATTCTTATAACTGTGTGAATTTTAGTTAAAAATAAAATCCTGGTTAGCCCTAATATTTCCATTTATAAAATACTAAGTCTAATTTTCATTCTTCATTAATTGGAACTTCAGATTATTATGATGATAAATATTTTGTCACAACACCTCAAAATGTATATGTTTAAGTACATACATTGTTTTGGAAATGAGAGCCATATGAGAGATTTTTAACAAATCCTGTTATTGATTTTTACAGAAGTTTTCTTACCCATTTAATTTCAAAAATAAGACAATATGTTGTGGAAAGTTAAGAGTTTGCCAACATAACTGGAAGTGGTCTTCTGCACAGAAATTAAGTTGGAGGTGAATAAAGAAAATGCTCTTTTTACTCTCTTTCTCAGTTTTGCTTCACCTTCCTTTTTCTCCTCAGCTGTGTGTTTGTTTCTGCTTTTTCACTGCTCCAGTTTACGCATGATTTTACACCTTCAGAGAAGGGCAATGTGGGTTAGTGCAGGTAAAAAAAATCACAGCAACGCTGCTCCTGTTGCTTTCTCCGTGTCCAGCTCCTGTCTGCTAGGAGTGTTGCAGTACGGAGGGGGCTTGTGACTGGAGTCACCTCCACAAGTCCTGACTGGGTTCTCTAGACCTGAGGGCAGGCTGGGCCTCAGAGAGCAGTGAGAGGAGTGTTAAGGACCATTGAGATGGTAAAGACCTGTGAAGCAAGAAGTTGGTCCAAATCCTTCATTTTCTTGCTGTTCAGCACAATTCCCTGTTTTCTACTCTGCTGAAGGCCCCATCAGTTTGAGTAATGAGCCTAGAAACCAACACAAGATTAATTACTCTAAGGCAAGTGTGGTTTAGGCCAGAAGCAGCTTTAGATGGATTAACTACCAGTTTTATAATAGGTGGCATAGAGGATTGGAAAATGAGTGAAGAGTAGTGCACATAGAGGGAATACTGTGCCGATAACATTTCTTGGAAATACTAAGGAATAAGTATGTATGCTCATAACTATGAACATTTAAATATATATTAACATTTAATAAGAAGAAGCTTAGGGTTAGAAAAGTCATGTAATCACAATTTATTAAATAGCAGTTCCAGGACTCTAATCCGATTTTTCCAACTTCCTTTCCCTCAGAGAATTAACTTTTGTACTAGATTTCAAATTCTAAATGAACAAAGAGAAAACTTGTGTGAGAAGTTGTTTACCTTTCATATGGAAGTCTTACATAATAAAATTCCAGACATATTAATTTTTCATAAAAGCTGTATTGATAAATATTAATTTTGTAAATTGCTAAAAATAGCCTAAGGAAGAGTGCATAATTTTAAACATAAAATATTATAGATAAATAGTCTAATAAAACATGAGAAGTTACTTTGGCTATAGGCAGTTGCCTGTTTTAATTTGTAATAATTATCTCACTACTATTCCGTAACCTTCTCTATGTAACTCTCTTCTTTTCTATACTCAAAATGTAAGAAAATTCTTCAAAGCTTGCAGTGTTTGGTCTTATTGTTTGTTATAAACCAGAGCTCTGTGACCAATAAATTAAGCACATACTGCTAAATTAACAATTAATGCTTTACTGAGCTAAGTAAACCAGAACTTTTGACTACAGTGGGTGGAAAACTGCGAAGTTAGTGCTTCATTTGCCTCTGAGGTTATTTTTCTTCACATTAGGTGAAGGGTTTTGTAGGAAATTAAAGAAGCCATGAAATAATTGCTTGTTACAGAAAATAAATCTAGCTTTTACTTGTCAAAAAATTGGAAACTCGGGCCAGAGATTTAGCTCAGTAGTTCCAGTGCCTGCCTCGCAAGCTCAAGACCCTGAGTTCGATCCTGGTAACCACATACAATGTTGGGCGTGGTGACTCACGCCCACCAGCTATCAACACCACATAGCACAGTGCCAGGCGTGGTGGTTTACTCCAGTAATCCCAGCACTCAGGAGGCAGAGGCAGGAGGATTGCTGAGTTCAAGGCTTGCCAGGGCTATGTAGTGAGCTGAGGGCCAGCCTGATCTACAAAGTGACACCCCGTCTCAAAAAAAAAAAAAAATTGGAAACTCTATGGCCAAAATAGTATTGGTAGTAAAATGACGAGTAATGACTTTTTAAATTATATTTAGGAATAATACTTCTAATTTCTCTGTTGAAAATATGTGTGTATGGGAGGGGGGAGTAATGAAGTTATTCATACTATATTCAAATATATCATTATTTTTATAACAAACACTTCTGAAATATTAAGTGCAGAGTATATTAAATATATTTACTAATATTAAATTATTTATTTTCATGTGTTAATTAGGATCTTGCAAAATGTAGACTCTGCAATAAAATTATATATAAAAATATATGTCTCTGTGATATGAATCTTTTAATTCTTTCATGCACATACCTAGCAGAGGAATAGCAGACGCAAATGGGACCTCTAATCTAAATTTTTGAGGAATCTCCACACTGATCTCCACAGTGGTTATACCAGTCTACATTCACACCAACAGTGGAGAAGAGGTCCTTTCTCCCCACAGCCTCACCAGCTTTTGTTGCTGGTGAGTTTCAAGATAGCAGCCATTCCTTGTGCAGTGCAACATATGTGCATCCATGTTTGTACCAGCTCAGATTGTAATAGCTAAATTTTGGAAACAACCCAAATGCCCATCAACTGGAGACTGGATAAAGAAGGTGTAGTTTTTCTATAAAATGGAGTATTACTCTGCCATAAAGAATGATAAATTTGAGTTATTTATATTCAAGTGGATATACCTTCAGGGCATACACATGTGTAAATGTATCTTTTCTCTGTTAGAAACAATATGTGAATGAGCTCTAGAATATATGGTAGAAATAATGTTAAATAGAAAATATGCAAAGGGAAGTGGGGTGTAGGAGTAATTAAAAAGGGGAAGAAAAACATGTTAAAAAAGGGAAACAAAGCTTATGTACATGGGAGGGTAGTAGGGTGGGTAGGGGAATGGGTAAAATGAGAATTAAATTATGTCATATGCTGATACAAATTCTCAACATTGTGTGTGATCATGATGTGTATATACAATGTACCAATAAAGATTTAAATTACAAAAAAAATATTTAATAGGAGAAATACTTGTGTAGGATGAGGGAAAGAAAACAGCAGAAAACAGAGCAGGTAGGAAATCACAAAAGGAGCATGAAGAATGATGGTTGGAAATGAAGGTCACGGATTGTGTCATAGTCCTCAGAAAGACTCAGTGAAGCTGACATGGACTCCCAGAGCCAAAGCTGTCAGCTTGTCCGGGCTTCTGCAGGAATGGAAGGGTACCACGGTCAGCCATTGTCTGGAAGCATTCTGGTAAAAGCATGGCTTAGACCTAAGCAGGGTCATGGATCAAGAAGATGACAAGAACTAGGACTACGGGTCCCATTTGACCCTGCTATACCCCTGCTAGGAATATACCCAAAAGAATTTAAAAACTCACATTGGAAAGACAGATGTATACCCTTGTTCATAGCAGCTCAGTTCGTGATAGCTCAATCTTGGAAACAACCCAAATGTCCATCAACTGGAGAGTGGATAAAGAAGATGTGGTTTTTTTACAAAAT
>PVIC010024417.1:0-17261 GCA_004025085.1 Thryonomys swinderianus | reverse complement strand
GCAATTTTTTTTTTTTTGTACTGGAAATCAAATTGAGGAGGGCCTTATGCTTACCAGGCAGGCACAGTGCCACTGAGCTACATCCCTGCGCCTAAGGGGACAATTCTCTTTTTCCTGAAGAAGCCAGTCTGTGGTAGAAACATTATAGAAATGGCCTTTGAGTTCTTAGTGTAACTGTATTTTGTTTTTGCAGTGCTGGGCATTGAAACCAGGGCTCTACACTGGCTAGGAAAGCTCTACCTTTCAGCTAAAGCCCTAGTGCTCTACGTGACTTTGAATCACTTGTTTCTTCAGCACCACGGAGAGGGCCGCATAGAGTTGTGCTCCGTTTTGGCCTGCCTTCATGGAATTCACATTTCTTTATTAAGAGTGTTCCTGTTCTTTTGCTTGTTTGAGTGGGAGTGGAAGACTTGGAAGATCTGCAGACTAGGATCTGAGTTGTCAAGTCATCTTGTGTTGGGTCTGCTTTGGGATTTTTATTGGAGAAGATGAGATTTAAATTGTTGCAAATTTCAGTAAGAGTGGAAGGAGATTTACCCAGGTTTGCTGTGGGGGTGGAATCCCACAGTGGGAAGCTGGTTTACTTTTCTCACCTTACAGTGCTTCTTATACTTAGTGGGCCTGTTTCTCAACTTCGCAGATCAAACCTTGAAAGCAGTATGTGTGTGTTGGAGGGGTGGCTTATGCAGTGTGAGGCTTGAACACAGGCCTTTGTGCACTGAGTTACATACCTACCTTTTTTTTTGAGACAGGGTCTTGCTTTGTAGTTCAGGCTGGCCCTGAGCTCACTATGTAGCCCAGGCAAGCCGCCGCGAACTCAGCAATCCTTCTGTCTCTGCCTCCTGAGTGCTGGGATCACAGGCGTAAGCCACCACGCCAGGCACTGTGGTATGTGGTATTGATTGTTGGTGGGCATGAGTCACCATCCACAGCATTGTATGTGGTTACCGGGGATTGAACCAGGGACCTTGTACTTGTAAGGCTGGTGCTGGAACCACTGAGCTAAATCTCTGGCCCTAAAATTTTCTTTTATTTTGAGATAGACATGTGCTTACTTTGACAACCAATAGGGTCTCACTAAGTTGCTAAGTAATCTGACTGGGTTCCAATTTATGAGCCTCCTGCCCTAGCTTCCCAGAGTGCTGGGATTACAAATATATGCCACATGCATGAAAACAATTTGTTTTTATCAGGGTAATGTCAAAGTTTGGATAGAATATGTTCTCATGCCCATTTTAAGCCTTATGTATGACCGATTATTTCCAAAAATATGCAGAAAACTCAACAAAACTCCCAATTTTATCATAAAGGCACATAGATATGGGTTTGTAGTACTCATATTTATTCTTCGGGATATTTCTATTGATGAATTTTTAGTCTTATGAGTTTTATTAAATAACAATGGGTACTCAATAGGAAAATATCAAAAAATAAAGTATTGAATTTTTAATACTTATTGCTTATTAAAAAACACCAAAATTTTCAGTATCAACTGTTTTTTGGTGTACAAAGTCTAAGAAGAAACAACAGAAATAAATTTCTATATGAACTATAGTGAAAATACCAGTAACATTCTACAAAGAAAATAATCTTTATTTTATTGATCATACACAGGCAGTCTTCAATGACAATAGCATGTTTTGTACACACTTATTGCTGACACTGTCAGCATATGTGTTTTACTTTCTGGACCTTTTTGTGGAACATACTTGACATCTCACTGGTCTTGTCTCTTCAGGAAGTTCTTACTGTATTATACAATGGGTAGTTAACAGGAACATAAAATACCAATAAAATGAAGTATTCAAATTTTTTTTTTTTTTTGCTTTTTGGAGACAGGATCTCGCTTTGTAGTTCAGGCTGGCCCTGAACTCACTATTGGTGCCCAGGCAAGCTGCCGCGAACTCAGCAATCCTCCTGTCTCTGCCTCCTGAGTAGATTTTTTTTTTGAGACTGGGTCTTACTTTGTAGTTCAGGCTGGCCCTGAGCTCACTGTGTAGCCCTGGCAAGCCTTGAATTTAACAGTCCTCCTGCCTTTGCCTCCCGAGTGGTGGGATGACAGGCTTGAGCCACCAAGCCCAGCATTTGTGGTATGTGGTACTGATTACTGGTAGATGTGAGCCACCATGCCCAGTATTGTTGTATGTAGTTACCGGGGAACAAACCAGGGACCTTGGCGCTTGCTAGGCAGGCAATGGAACCACTGAGCTAAATCTCCTACCTGAGTATTAGATTCTTAACATGTATTGTGTATTTAGAATAAAGATAAGTATTTTCACATCAGCTGTGTACTTGCTTACAAAACTGATATTGATTGCTGATGTGCATGAGTCACCACGCCGGGTATTGTATGTGGTTACCGGGGATGAACCAGAGACCTTGTGCTTGCTAGGCAGGCATCAGAACCACTAAACTAAATCTCTGGCCCACAAAATAATTTTTTTGTTTTTTTTGAGACACGGTCTCGCTTTATAGTCCAGGCTGGCCCTGCACTCACTGTGTAGCCCCGGCAAGCCTTGAACTCAGCAATCCTCCTGTCTCTGCCTCCCGAGTGCTGGGATTACAGGTGTGAGCCACCACACCTGGCCAAAATAAAAATTTTTAAAAACAAATTGTAAATGCAGAGAAATTTAGCAGTGAGCATTTCATGGATAAAACTCACCTGTTGCTGGTTTGGAGCTCCTGTGCACACCTTGCCATTCATCTTCCAAATGGGTGAATGCATAGATGGATTTTTGCTTTCCTCAGGGGCAGCTACTGTGAGTCACACCCACATTCCATTATGATAAAATATACATTTTTGTAAAAGAAGTGTGGCAAGGATGTATTTTACCCCCTGTGATGCCCAGGTAAATATATGCAAAATCTGTTAGATGGAGCATTATGTGGTTAATACCCTGATTTGATGCTTACACACATGTACACACCTTTCTGTTCATCATACCAAGTGAATAAATACAAAGTTTGCTTCCTGTATCCCCTATGTGCAGCTCTTAAGATGTACAACTGCTAAGTACAAATTTATAGTGGAAAAAAAGTATCGGATGGGTTGTTGTAAACCACTGTTATACCTAATGGGTTTTAAGAAGCTGCAACACCAGCTTATTATTAATTTTTTAAAAAATAGTTTATGTGTGCGAAGACAGTACATCTGTGTAGCCTTTAGAAATAATGTATCTTGTATGTATATTATTGACTTTATTTTTCAGTCTTTTAGGAATTGCACAAAAAGTCTATATAATTTTATTTTTTAAAAAATGAATCCTGAGAAATATTACTTTTAAATGTTTCAGGCCAACAAACAGAAAGCTTCAGCTCGAAACCTGTTTCTCACTAATAGCCGAAAGGTAATATTGTACTTGTTTTTTTCTATTTCATTTTCTTTCCATGCTTTTTTTTTGGAGACAAGTTCTCGCTTTGTAGTTCAGCCTGGCCCTGAGCTCTCTATGTAACCCAGGCAAGCCTGGAACTCAGCAATCCTCCTGTCTCTGCCTCCTGAGTGCTGGGATTACAGGCGTGAGCCACCACACCTGGCCCTGTGGTATGTGGTATTGATGGCTGGTGGGCGTGAGTCACCACGCCCAGCATTGTATGTGGTTACTGGGGATCAAACTCAGGAACTTGTGCTTGCAAGGCAGGTACTGGAACCACTGAGCTAAATCTCCAGCCCCTTCATAAATATTCTTAATGTATTTAATTAATAAAATGTCTCTTCCTCACATTTTTGGTACTTGGTCCTTTATGCATGAAACCTTAGTCTAGTCTTGATTTGTTGAGGACATTGTGCAGTCTTCTTATGCTTAGTTTTTTCCTCTAAGAAATGATAATGTGAATACCTTCCGTAGAGGGAAGTAGCATATCTTGTGATGATTGCTGTGAGGATCAGATGTGGTAACATTATTAGTTGTGTTGCTCTGGGCTAGTCATTCAGCTTTTTGTCATGTGTAAAATATAGGTAATAATATTAACTTCAGAAGGTTTTTGTGAAGGATGAATTAATATATATTAAAGTAATACCTAACATATAATAGGTACCAATAGGTATTATGAATGTGTCTGATAACACTTTGTAACATAACCAGCACATCTCAGGTCCTCATAGTCATACTTCATTTCATCTTCTAATTGGGAGGCATGGGTAGGTTCCTTATCCCTCATATCACCTACAAGGTTGGGTTGCAGTGCTTATTATAAGGGACATTAATCATGTCGAAGGAGAAAAAGATAGGCCATGAGAGGACGTTCCTGCTGAATAGAGAGAGGAGTGGTACAGTTTAGAGTCAGTGGATTGCTGTCCCTGCTCCTCCTCCCCTGTTATGATGATGTGCTGTTCTCAGCTTGCCCACCAGTGCATGAAGGAAGTACGTCGAGCTGCCCTGCAGGCCCAGAAGAACTGTAAGGAGACTTTGCCTCGTGCCCGGCGTCTCACCAAGGAAATGCTTTTGTACTGGAAAAAATATGAGAAGGTAGAAAAGGAGCACCGCAAGCGTGCAGAGAAGGAAGCTTTGGAGCAGCGGAAGTTGGATGAGGAAATGCGGGAGGTACAGTGTCTTAGATTTCCTCTTTGCTCTGACAGAATAACTGACACCCAAAAGAGGAAAGGTTGATATCAACTCATAGTCTGTAGAGGTTTAATGAATTCTGTTGACTTCCTCTTGGTTATAATTGATGGGTTGGTGCTATTCTTACTTTCATCTTTCTTCTACTTCAGGCCAAGAGGCAACAGCGGAAACTCAACTTCTTGATCACCCAGACAGAGTTGTATGCCCATTTCATGAGTCGCAAACGAGACATGGGTCACGATGGAATCCAAGAAGAAATCCTCAGGAAACTGGAAGACAGTTCTACCCAGAGACAAATTGACATTGGTGGAGGGGTAGTTGTAAACATTGCACAGGAAGATTATGGTGAGTCCTGACCCAGGAGGCAGAGGAAGTAGGTACTCTTCCATTTTTCATATCAAAGGTTATATATGTTATTAGTTCTTGTAAGTTTGTCTTGATTCATAGGTAATATTGATCAGAAAAGAGGGATTTATTGTGTTAGAGGAGGGAGAATATGCTTCTAGAGAAGAAAGTTGTAACTATTTTCAGCTGGGTATGAGAGCAAATGCCTGTAATCCTGGTATTTTGGAGGATTGTGAGTCTGAAGCCAGCCTGGACTGTATAGTGAGATCATGTCTTGCAAACCAAAAATAAGAATACAGAACAAGTCTCCCCAGAGGAAATTTTCTCTCATGTAACAAGATTTTTGATGACACGGTTAAGATCGAGACTGTTCAGTTTTGGTATTTTCATGACCACCAGGGAAGGGAGGAATCAGAGTAAAGTTTAACATGGATTTCCCAGAGAGTAGTGCCCAAGAGTATGTTTACTTGGAAATGAAAGTTAATGATGGTGCTTCAGTTTTTTTTGAGGGTTTCCCATGTCTGCATTTTACCTCCTCAAATAGTTACACCCAGCATAAATATAGGTTTGAGCCCTCATGATCTTATTTGTCCTGTCTACTGGTATCATTTTGAAAAAGAATCTCCAGACAAAATAAAAGATAGATGGAGATGGATCATTCTCAGAGGGAAGGATCAAGAGATGGATGGATGGAGGGAAGGGAAAGGGGATGAAAAATTGAATGAAGATGTGTTATTCATATATACAGACTTCCCATAAGGAGTGTAAACATTATGTACTAATAAACTAAAATTTTAAAACATGAGAGCAAAAAGAAAAAGCTTCTCCAGAAAGGAGAGACAGTGGGTTTCATCTCCCTAGAGATGAGGGTAGGGTTCGAAGTCCCACTATGCATTCAGGTTAGTCTTGAACTTGAACTTACTTACCCTCAACCCTGCCTCACACCGCCTCACTGCTGTGATTACAGGTGTGTGCTATCATGCCTGGCCTCCCTAGGAATTTCTGTTAGCTCTTTTTGGCTGCTGGAGGCAATGATAGCCTTTTGCTTCCATTTCATTTCTAGCTCCTGGCCTCTGTCAAAGTATTTAGCCTTTCTTTATATCTTTCGTGAGCCTAGGAATAAGTAGAATGTGGAAATCAATGTAGGCGCGGTACCACTTGAGCTACGTCCCTAGCCCTGAATGTGGAAATCAGGATCCACATATGTTGATGTGAATTGCCTTTGGAGGAGATAAGATGTGATAATCTACAAATTTTCCTTTTCAGATAGTAACCATTTTAAAGCCCAGGCCCTGAAAAATGCTGAAAATGCTTATCATATTCACCAAGCCCGGGTGAGTCCTGACAATGAAAGTTTATACTGTAATTGGCCCTGGGGATAGCACACAATCTTGTTTAACAGTCTTCCTTTATTCTTGTCACATTTTCAGTTAAAACATTAGCGTGTGACTGTGCATAGAATGGCCTTGTGTCTGTTCACTTTAGAATAGTGGGAATACTTGAAGAAAGGCAAAGTAATGAATATTCACTTTTCTAAATGAATGTATTGAGTGAAGTTAGAACAGATCGCTGTGCATGTGTGTGTGTGTGTGTGTGTCTCCTCTCTTGAGTAATGATTGAAAACATAGGGCCGGAGGGTTAGCTCAGTGGTTCCGGCGCCTGCCTCACAAGCTCAAGGTCCTGAGTTCAATCCCTGGTAACCACATAGAATTCTGGGCGCGGAGACTCACGCCCACCAGCCATCAATACCACATACCACAGTGCCGGGCATGGTGGCTCACGCCTATAATCCCAGCACTCGGAGGCAGAGGCAGGAGGATTGCTGAGTTCGAAGCTTGCCTGGGCTACATAGTGAGCTCAGAGCCAGCCCGAACTACAAAGCGAGACCCTGTCTCAAAAAAAAGAAAACATAGTATGAAATACATTACTGTGGTGGTTTGATGAAAAACACCATACTCTCAGCTTACTTAAAAGACCATTTGCCTTGAAGAAATAACTAAGTTACCACATTCTTTCACTTCAGTAATAACTTCCTTTGTTATATGTGATACAGTGATATTTAATAAAATCCATAGGGGACCGGAGATTTAGCTCAGTGGTTCCGGCGCCTGCCTCGCAAGCGCAAGGTCCTGACTTCAATCCTGGTAACCACATACAATGCTGGGCCTGGTGACTCAGGCTTACTGGCAATTAATACCACATACCACAGTGCTAGGCGTGGTGGCTCATGCCTGTAATCCCAGCACTTGGGAGGCAGAGGCAGGAGGATTGCTGAGTTCCAGGCTTGCCTGGGCTACATAGTGAGCTCAGGGCCAGTCTGAACTACAAAGCAAGACCCTGTCTCAAAAAAACAAAACAAAACAAAACAAGTAAAATCCATAGGTTGAACAAGTAATGAAAAGGCAGTTTAGAATACTGGATAAGAGCTTCTTTGTAAATTTCATTGGGTGCAAATGAAAGATGGATATAAATGCCACCTTCCTTTACCATCTCAACCAATCAGACAGATTTTCTATCAGGTCTTTAACAAATTCTTTGCTGTACCAAATGATGTAACATGGCTTAGTGTGTGTCCGTCAAAAGCATTATCTTCTTAATATAATTTGTCAGTAACTAAATGATGTTAGTAATATACTTTTTTTTTTTTTTTTTTTTTTTGAGACAGCGTCTCGCTTTGTAGTTCAGGCTGGCCCTGAGCTCATTATGTAGCCCAGGCAAGTTTCGAACTCAGCAATCTTCCTGCCTCTGCCTCCCGAGTGCTGGGATTACAGGTGTGAGCCACCATGCCTGGCACTGTGATATGTGTTATTGATTGCTGGTGGGCGTGAGTCACCACACCCAGCATTGTATGTGGTTACCAGGATCGAAGTCAGGACCTTGCGCTTGTGAGGCAGGCGCCAGAACCATTGAGATAAATCTCCGGCCCAGTAATATACTTTAATATGTCATAATATGATATGTTACAGTATCAAATTATCAGAAATTCTATACCAGTAAGTAGATTGTTGTAAATTTTATTTCCATTTAATATTTTTTCTTTTACAATGTTTTTTAATTTTCTAGACAAGGTCATTTGATGAAGATGCAAAAGAAAGTCGAGCAGCTGCCCTTCGGGCAGCAAACAAGTCTGGCACTGGGTTTGGGGAGAGTTACAGTCTGGCAAATCCATCTATTCGGGCTGGTGAGGATATTCCACAGCCCACAATTTTTAATGGCAAACTAAAAGGTTACCAACTGAAAGGCATGAATTGGTTGGCTAATCTCTATGAGCAGGTAAATTTTAGAACTATGTCATACCTGTTCTATTGTGTATTATCTCTTTTCTTTTTTGGTTTGATGTAATTGTATAATGAAGTCTGAAAATTTTATCTTCTGACAAATTGTTTCTGTATTTTTAACTTGTATATTTTATTGGAGAATGTTGCACCATGATACAGTTTGTCTTAGATGGTCTTGGTAAATCTCATTGTTTGCCCTTGTATCTGGGTTAGATTAGCTAAGAACTGGCTTTGGCCTGTTAATCTCATATATCATGAATCACAGTGGTAGTTCTGGCATTGGCCAAAAGAAACCATTACAGTGGTAGATAATGGTACTAGGGGGAGTATCTTCAGTCACTTATCAGGCCTGGCATTTTGGTTAGTTCTTTTTGGCAATAACTAGAACCATTTGTGATGGAATGCAAGAAGTATTGACAATATCTACTTTTCTCCCCAGGGTATTAATGGCATTCTTGCTGATGAAATGGGTCTTGGCAAAACAGTACAGAGCATTGCGCTCCTGGCCCATTTAGCTGAGGTGGGTAAATGCAATCTCTCGATCTTCCTCTATCCAGAATTTAGGGTCTTTTTTTCTATTGAGAATCAGCATTTTTTCAAAGCAGTATGCTGTAGTATAAACAGACAAGACAGTAAGATTTGATCCTTGCCTCAAGGTCTTTATAAGACATAGAATAGTTAACATTCTGATTTTCTTTTCCTTTCTTTCTATATATTTATTTATTTAATTTGGGAGGATAGAAATCAAACTCATGACATTGTGCTTGTTAGGCAGGCATTGGAACCAGTGAGCTAAATCCCCAGTCCATCATTCTGATTTTCAAGGAGACCAGGGCAGGCTTTGAACATGCAGGGCTTGAATAACTGCCTTCCATCCTCCAATAAGAATCACCAGTGTAGTGACGGGGATGCTGGAGTAGTATCAGAAAAGCTACATTCCTGTCTCGGTGTCCTTCCCAGCAGTGAAAACTTGGGCTGTTCCCTTAACCTCTTTTTTTTTTTTTCTTTAGACAGTATCTCGCTTTGTAGTTCAGGCACCCTTAACCTCTTTTGAATTAACTTCATTTCAACTCTTGGGAGTTAAGTTTCCTTTTCTTTAAAGTATAACTAATGTCTGTGATACAAGAATTTTGTGGGAATTAAATAAATATATGTATGAGAAAAGGAATACCAATTGTAGTGAAATTTTGTAATGTAGTACAGGGTACAGCACATACAAATCAGTATTGCATAAATGCTTTGTGAATGATAAAAAATTAAAGAGCTATAGGAGGTCAGAAAAGGGAGTAGTTGCTTGGTCTCTCCCCTCCCCATTATAATAATATATCTCACTGCACTGAATGTGCAGATCTAGAGATTTGTGAAATATTTGTTATAATGTATGACTTGTTCTTAAACTGCTAATCTGTTGTTTTCATGAACTGATTATAATTTTAAATTAATTACCTTCAGTATTCCTACAGCTGACTGACTAGTTTTTCTGTTGCAGAGAGAGAACATTTGGGGGCCTTTCTTAATCATATCACCAGCTTCCACACTGAACAATTGGCACCAGGAGTTTACTAGATTTGTTCCTAAATTTAAGGTAAAAATTGATCCAACAAAAGAAACTGTTGTTCTTTATACTTTCCCTTCTTTTTTTTTTTTTTTTTTTTTTTGAGACAGGGTCTCACTTTGTAGTTCAGGCTGGCTCTGAGCTCACTATGTAGCCTAGGCAAGCTTCGAACTCAGCAATCCTCCTGTCTCTGCCTCCTGAGTACTGGGATTACAGGCGTGTGCCACCACGCCCGGCACTTTCCCTTCTTTTTCTGCCTAATTTAATCCCTCCTGATAGTTTTAAATTTTATATATTGTTTCAAAAACACTTCATGTTCATTCTTTATAAAAATTACTTGTGGGGCCGGAGGGTTAGCTCAGTGGTTCCGGTGCCTGCCTCGCGAGCACAAGGACCTGAGTTTGATCCCTGGTAACCACATATAATGCTGGGCGTGGAGACTCACGCCCACCAACAATCAATGCCACATACCACAATGCCGGACATGGTGGCTCACACTTGTAATCCCAGCACTCGGGAGGTAGAGACAGGAGGATTGCTGGGTTTGCGGCGGCTTGCCTTGGCACCATAGTGAGCTCAGGGTCAGCCTGAACTACAAAGCGAGACCCTGTCTCCAAAAAGCAAAAAAAAAAAAAAAAAAATTACTTGTGGACTAGGGATTTGGTTTAGTGGTCGCACACCTGGCTTGTAAGCACAACGCCCTGAGTTTGATTCCTAGTACTGGGAAAAAAAATTATTTGTGGAAGCCAGGCTTAGTGGTACATGCCTATAAGTTCAGCAAGGGAAAGCTGAGGCAGGGGAATTGTGTTCTAGGGCAGCATGGTTGCATAGCAAGTTCAAGGCCAACCTGAGTTATGTGGGAGAGTCTGTCTAAAAAAATTTTTTTAAAAAACCAACAAAAATTACCTATGGAACAATGAGCATGCCTGTTATATCTTTTTGTTTAATAAAGGGGGAAAGCCAAAGTCCAACTTGAGTGATTACTGCATTTGTTGCTGAATTGTCATATCTTGTCAAATTGTTATGACTGAAAATGTCTACCTTATTTGACCTAATAATAGATTTTGCCAAATCATCAGGATACATATTGTATAATTTATGGCATTTCCTCCTCTCTAACATTTTCAAAAATATGTTCATTTGGGCCAGAGATTTAGCTCAGTGGTTCTGTTGCCTGCCTCAAAAGCGCAAGGTCCTGAGTTTGATCCCCGGTAACCACATACAATGCTGGGTGTGGTGGCTCACACCCACCAGCAATCACTACCACATCCCGCAGTCTGGGCGTTGTGGCTCATGTCTGTAATCCCAGCACTTGGGAGGCAGAGGCAGGAGGATTGCTCAGTTCCAGGCTTTCCTGGTCTACATAGTGAGCTCAGGGCCAGCCTGAAGTGCAAAGCGAGACCCTGTCTAAAAAAAAAAAAAAAAAGTTCATTTATGGCCAAATTTTATTTTTTGAAGCATACTCTTGCTGAGTTGTCCTGAGCTCAAGAAATCCTCCTGCATTAGCTGGCAGAGTAACTGGGACCGTAGGCATGCCTGCTGGCTTGCTATCATGTTTGGCTTAAATCAGAATTTAGTTGTGGTCCTGTTCATGATATCTGAGGTAAAACATAATGTGAAGGTTGGTTTAAATAATTCATAGGAAGCCGGGTGTGGTGGCTCACCCCTGTAATCCCAGCACTCGGGAGGCAGAGACAGGAGGATTGCTGAGTTCGGGGCTTGCCAGGGCTACATAGTGAGCTCAGGGCCAGCCTGGACTACAAAGTGAGACCCTGTCTCAAAAAAAAAAAAAAAAAATTCATAGGAAAAGAACTGATATTGAGGTAGGACTCTGTTGGCTGAGAAATGTGTTGGATCAGTTGGGCAAGACAGATATGATACCAACAGAGAATCAGTCATGGAATATTGCTAGGTTGTAAGGAGTGGGGCCAGGTGTGGTAGCACATGCCTGTAATTATAGCACTTGGGAAGCTGATGCAGGAGGATTGCTAGTGAGGCCAGTCTAAACTATGTAGGGAGACCCTATCTTTGAAAAAAAAGAGGAATGGTTAAGATTTATTACATGTTTACAGTTTAAAATGTGAGAAATTAATTAAATACACTTTTTTAAAAAACAAAATCTTTATTGGTACATTGTAGCTATGTATGGTATAACATTTATCATAAAGGAGTTTGTACCTGTGCATGATATAACTTGCTTCTTTTTTTCTCATTCCCCCTAAATGTATGTTTGGTTCCTACAGTATAAAATAAAAATGAAGTTGTGTGGCGAGGAGGAGTTTAGGATTCTTTTTTCTTTTTGGTGCTGGGAGTCGAACTTTGGACGTTGCACTTGCCAGGCAGGTGCCACCGCCACTGAGCTACGTCCCTGGCCTGGTGAAGATGATTTTATGGAGTGTATATATCAAGAAATGTTGGCATAGTCTCTAATTTTGGTTCTTGTAACAGTGTCCCATACAATTTTATCTTTTTTTTTTTTTTTTTTTTGAGACAGGGTCTCGCTTTGTAGTTCAGGCTGGCCCTGAGCTCACTATGTAGCTCAGACAAGCCTTGAACTCAGCAATCCTCCTGTCTCTGCCTCCCGAGTGCTGGGATTACAGGCGTGAACCACCATGCCCAGCTCCCATACAATTTTAAAAGATAAATATTTTCTCTTGAATTTTTTGCCATATGGAGTATGATTACCATCTTTTTTTTTTGCTTATTCATACAATGCTTGGTTCATGGTTAAGGATGAGCATGTAAAAAAAATCATGACTTACCAAACCACTTAAATTTTGAGTAGCTCCTCCACTAGGCACTAGATGGCAGTGTTGTACTGCTTATGTTATTTGTATACATAAAGTGTGTTTATGCTTTCATTTACATATTGAGCATCCTTTTCATACTAGAGGAATCTGTAAAATATAGCCTGTGAATCAAGTCTAGTTCTCACTTCTTTGCTTTTTATATTGTGATAAAATATATGTAACATAAAATTTACCTTTTTTTTAAGACAGGGTCTTGCTTTGTAGTTCAGGCTGGCCCTGAGCTCACTATGTAGCCCAGGCAAGCCTCAAACTCAGCAATCCTCCTGTCTCTGCCTCCTGAGTGCTGGTATTACAGGCATGAGCCATTATGCCTGGCACTGTGGTATATGGTATTGATGGCTGGTGGGCATGAGTCACCACGCCCAGCATTGTATGTAGTTACTGGGGATTGAACTCAGGACCCTGCACCTGTGAGGCAGGCGCCGGAACCACTGAGCTAAATCTCCAGCCCACATCTTTCTTGTTTTCATTGCTTTTGTGTATATGCCTGATCAGAATGGCTAGGTTATATAGCAGTGCTACTTACTGAGACACTCACCATATTGTTTTTATATGGTACAAGAGCTAAGAATGGTTTATGTATTTCTAAATTATTAATAAAATAATATTTAGTATGTGTTACATAAGAAATTCAAATATGAGTCTAATTAGAACCCAGTCACCCTCTCATGAGTACTTATAGTTTCATTTACACCAGCAGTAGAACTGAGCTGTGATAGATGGAGGGTAATACAAAGCTTAGGGTATTTACAGAAAAGGTTTGCTGAGCCTTGTAGTAGTTGAGTCATTTTTTCTATTGCAGTTACATAGATTGTTGGAAATACTTTCATTTCCTATTAGAACATAGATGGGTGTTTTTGTGAGGTTTATAGGTATAGTCAAAGATACAGAGAAGAATTGAAAAGTATAGTGAAAGTTGACTTTTAAAAATGTGTTACAGGGGACCACAGATTTAGCTCAGTGGTTCCGGCACCTGCCTAGCAAGCATAAGGAGCCTGGTTCAATCCCTGGTAACCACATACAACAATACTGGGTATGGTGACTCATGCCCACCAGCAGTCAGTACCACATACAACAGTGCCAGGTGTGGTACCATATGTCTGTAATCCCAGCACTCGGGAGGCAGAGACAGAAGAATTGCCGAGTTCGAGGTTTGCCTGGGCTATATAGTGAGTTCAGGGCAATGCTGAACTAAAAGTAAGACCCTGTCTCGAAAAATAAAAAAGGTATTACAGTAATGACACATTACCATTAATCATGTTTCTTTCATACACACTCATCCTATTTTTCTTGCCATTTTCTAAAGCAGTTCTCAAAATTCTATTCTATGTCTTTATGGGGTTTGACTAAAAATACAGTGAATGCTGCTACCGAGTGCCATCCCCGGGAAAGACAGGCTCATAAAAATAGTACAGTGTGGGGGCCGGAGGATTAGCTCAGTGGTTCTGGCGCCTGCCTCGCGAGCGCAAGGTCCTGAGTTCTATCCCCGGTAACCATATACAATGCTGGGCGTGGAGACTCACGCCCACCAGCTATCAATACTACATACCACAGTGTTGGCCGTGGTGGCTCATGCCTATAATCCCAGCACTCGGGAGGCAGAGGCAGGAGGATTGCTGAGTTCGAGGCTCGCCTGGGCTACATAGTGAACTCAGGGCCAGCCTGAACTACAAAGCGAGACCCTGTCTCAAAAAAAAAAAAAAAAAGTACAGTATGTCCTCATCCACCTTATTATAGTTCTGGTCCTATAAGACCTTCTGGCTCTTCCCCAAAGTCAGAAGGAAGAGTACCACATACTAGGCTTACCTCTTTGGGCTTCCTTTTCTAGTTTGGCTCTGTAATTCTCCATTGCCTCAGTAAGTCTGATGCCTTCAAAAATATACAGTGTGTGTGTGTGTGTGTGTGTGTGTGTGCGCACACATGCGCGCACAGGGGAAAAGAAACTCCTACATTCATTCCATTAGCTTCTTATATCACTTTGAATAATGTACTTGTCATGCTATTTTTAAGATTGTCAATAAAAATAATATATCTACTGATCCTTTTTCTAGGTGCTACCATATTGGGGAAACCCTCATGATAGAAAAGTCATCAGGAGGTTCTGGAGTCAGGTAACTTTCAGCTTCCTCTGCACACGTGTACACATAAGCACCTGTACATGCATGCAGTCATTTTCCTCTGCTCGATGTGGTAACTCTTCATACATAAAATCTTATGTATGGCTGGGCGTGGTGGCTCACGCCTGAAATCCCAGCACTCGGGAGGCAGAGACAGGAGGATTGCTGAGTTCGAGGCTTGCCTGGGCTACAAAGTGAGCTCAGGGCCAGCCGGAACTACAAAGCGAGACCCTGTCACAAAAAAAAAATCTTATGTATGATATATTTCTGCACAATGGGTGTAGGTGCTCTTCTTCCATATTATTTTCCCTGTTACAAGGTGAACTTGAAATACAGGGTTTATTCAAAAAAGATCTTTTTTAATAAACTAGAGATTAGTTACCACAATTTGTTACAACGATCACTAGTTTTAAAAGATTTATGATTTACTTCACTGCATGTCTCCCTGCTACATGGGAGAACCACATACTGAAGGCTATTTTGAACATTTTGTCTCTGGGAAAGAAAGTTTATATATATATATTTTTTTTCCAAGACTGCATCTTGCTTTGTAGTTGAGGCTGGCCCTGAGTTCACTATGTAGCGCAGTCAAGCCTCAAACTCAGCAATCCTCATGCCTCTGCTTCATGAGTGCTGGGATTACATGTGTGAGCCACCATGCCCAGCATTGTGGTATGTGGTACCGGGGATCGAGCTCTGTATCTTTCGCTTGCCAGGCAGATGCCAGAACCACTGAGCTAAATCCCCAGCCTTATGTGCCATTGTTTTATTAATGATTGTTAAGTCTGTCTTTTTTACCATTCTCCTGATGCATTTACAGAAGACCCTGTATACTCAGGATGCCCCGTTTCATGTGGTTATTACCAGCTACCAGCTGGTGGTGCAGGATGTCAAGTATTTCCAACGGGTCAAGTGGCAGTACATGGTACTGGATGAGGCTCAGGCACTTAAAAGTAGCTCCAGGTAAGATGAGCAGCAGAAACCAAACTCCATAGTGGGCACATACTTATAAATGTGTGTATATGGCTATATCTGTAGTAAGCAATTATATGTATCTATTGATGTGTGTGTGTGTGTATGAATGAATTAAGAGCACAGAATTTTCAGAACATGGCATGACATGCCTGAGCTCTGCACTTGACCAGAACACAAAATTTCCTTTACATTTTTTCACAGGATTCACTATTACCACTTAGAATACATAGATTTTCAAACTTTCATCTCCCTACTCAATAATTATAATACTTTTTTTCTTTAAGGAAAATATCTTTTCTGTTTTTTGTTTTTTTTTTTTTTAGAGACAGGGTCTCACAGTTCAGGCTGGCCCTGAGCTCACTATGTACCCCAGGCAAATCTCAAACTCATAGCAATCCTCCTGCCTCTGCCTCCTGAGTGCTGGGATTACAGGCATGAGCCACCATATCCAGCATTGTGCTATCTGGTACTGATTCCTGGTGGGTGTTTGTCACCATGCCCAGCATTGTGTTACGTGATTACCAGGTTTAAACTTAGGACCTTGCGCTTGCAAGGCAGATTGCTGGAATCAGTGAGCTAAATCTGGCCCAGGAAAATGTCTATATTGAAAAGGCTCTCTGGGGCCAGGGATTTAGGTCTAGTGATATCATGCCCCCCTTGGAAACACAAGGACCTGAGTTTGATCATCAGTACTGAAAAAAAAAAAACAAAAAACCCTAAAAACAAAAGCAGAAACAAAACCTAGAAAAGGCTGTCTTTGGCTTTTCTCTGACAGATAATGTGAGGAATTCTCAGTAAGTAGAGTATTAAATTTCAAGGATTGCCAAATCTGGGGTTTTTTGTAGATTTTCTCAGTCCTTTCATAGTTATTAAACCTCTAAGAATCTTTTTATTTTGATATATTTAAAATATTTCAATTCCTTTAAGATCCCAAACTGAATGGAGGAGTCTTTGGCTATAGGGCTGCTCAGTGGTGCTAACCTTTGGCTTTGATTGGTAGTTTTAGAGGTCCATCATAACCAGAGATGGGCTCTTTTGGAGATGTTTTCTTCCAGCTCTAGTGGATTCCTTAGTGTGGCACTGTTTGGGAAGAGGTCCATGTCTGTGGTCAGGAGCAGTGAAGGCTCACTTCACATCTGCTCTTATCCTTCCTCTTCTTTCATTTCTTGCTCCAGACTGATCCCAGAAGCCCAGGATTTAGCTCAATGACACTGTGCCTACCTGGCAAGTGCAAGGTCCTGATTTCGATTCCCTCTACTGGGGGGAAAAATACAAACTCATACTAGAAGGGACTTTCTTTTTTGTTTGTTTGGTTTTTTTTTTTGAGATAGGGTCTCGCTCTGTATTTCAGGCTGGCCCTCAGCTCACTATGTAACCCAGGCAAGCCTGGAACTCAGAAATCCTCCTGCCTCTGCCTCCTGAGTGCTGGGATTACAGGCGTGAGCCACCACACCCGGCGCTGTGGTATGTGGTATTGATTGCTGGTGGGGGTGAGTCACCACACCCAGCATTGTATGTGGTTACTGGGATTGAACTCAGGACCTTGCCCTTGCAAGGCAGGCGCCAAAACCACTGAGCTAAATCTTTTTCCCCCTCTTTTTTTTTTTTTTTTTTTTTTT
>PVIC010024416.1:0-26060 GCA_004025085.1 Thryonomys swinderianus | reverse complement strand
CAGGCTGGCCCTGAGCTCACTATGGTGCCCAGGCAAGCCGCCACGAACTCAGCAATCCTCCCGTCTCTGCCTCCCGAGTGCTGGGATTACAGGCGTGAGCCACCACGCCCAGCATTATATGTGGTAACCGGGGATCGAACTCAGGTCCTTATGCTTGCGAGGCAGGCGCCGGAACCACTGAGCTAACCCTCCGGCCCTGCATCATTAGTTTTTCACACTAGAGAAACAATATGGCACTTACACATGTGGTCCTATTTATTTCACTTATGAGTATGGACTCAAGGTGTATCATTTACCTATAAATGTCTCAAGTTTTCTTTCTTTATGGCTATGTAGTATTCCATTTGATAAAAGAAAAACACATCTTCTTTATCCACTTACTTGTTGATAGAGTTTTGGGCTATTTCCAAGATTTAGCTAATCACAAACTGAGCTGCTATAAACATGGATATATGTATATTTCTCCGGCATGATCCATTTAATTCTCTCATGTATATACCTAGCAGAGGACTAGCTAGGTCAAATGGGACTTCAAGTCCTAGTTTTTTGAGGAATCTCCACTCTGATTTCCACAGATGTACCAGTCCGTATTCCCATCAACAGTGGAGAAATGTTCCTTTCTCCCCACAGCACTACTAGCATTTGTTACTGGTTTCTTGATGGCAGCTTTCTTTCTGGAGTGAGATGGAGTCTCAGTGTTGTCTCATATGTTTATTTTCTGCTCATCTAACTTTCGACATTGAATATCTTGTCTCACCAAAGAGTGAAAAAGAGTGACAAAGCATTATAGTGGCACAGTTTCAAGGTTTTGTTCTTATTCTGTTACCAACTTTAGTGATTTCCTAAATTCACCATATCCTTGAAAGAGATCCAGGTAGATTGTAGTTGGCCATGGGCACATGTAAATTCCAAGCAGGAAGTCATTCTTAAACTATTTTGTTCCTAGGGCTGGAGGGTTAGCTCAGTGGTTCTGGCGCCTGCCTCACAAGCACAAGGTACTGAGTTCCATCCCCAGAAACCACATACAATGCTGGGCGTGGAGACTCACGCCCACCAGCAATCAATACCACATACCACAGTGCTGGGCGTGGTGGCTCACACCTGTCATCCCAGCACTCGGGAGGCAGAGACAGGAGGATTGCTGAGTTTGAGGCTTGCCTGGGCTACATAGTGAGCTCAGAGCCAGCCCAAACTATAAAGCGAGACCGTGTCTCAAAAAAAAAAAACTATTTTGCTCCTGGAGGGGATTTTACTTACTAGTGATGTCTATTTTCCTCTGGAAACAAAGAACTACATGATAGAATACAGTGACATATATTTATAGTTTCACTGGTCTATATTGTTCTGTAGCTGTTAGTTATAGAAGAGTACTTATAGAAAAATTAAGAGAAGAGTGTACATGAGAGAAATTATAAATTCCAGTTGTATAAAATATATACAATTTTAAAACTCTTTGATAATTTATCTTAAGATGTCATAATTTGCTAGGAATATACATGAAAGAATTAAAATACTGGTATTGTAGCAACATATGTGCACTCATGTTCATAACAGCTCACTTCATGATAGCTAAGTCTTGCAAACAACCCAGATGGTCTTCAACTGGAGACTGGATAAAGATGAGTGTTTTCTCTTTTTTAATAAAATGAAGTATTCTGCCATAAAGAATATGTTTGAATCATTTATAACCAAATGAACATACCTTGAGGATATAGTCATAAGTGAAATAAGTAGGCCATAGATATGTAAATACCGTATTTTTTGTATGAGAATCTGAAAATGTAAATGAGTTCTAAAATATATGATAGATTTTGTGAAATAGGAAATATTCAAAGGGAAAGGGGTAGGGGAAAGTAATGAGGGGAAAGAAAAAAACATGATGTTTTAAAAAAGAAAGAAAACATATGTAGATACAGGTTGAGGGTTATAGGGTGGGTAGGGAAATGGGTAAAAATGAGAATTACCTCATGTTATGTACTGGTACAAATTCCTAATTTTTTTTTTTTTTTTTGAGACAGGGCCTCACTTTGTAGTTCAGGCTGGCCCTCAGCTCACTATGTAGCCCAGGCAAGCCTCGAACTCAGCAATCCTCCTGCCTCTGCCTCCCGAGTGCTGGGATGACAGGCGTGAACCAACCACGCCTGGCACTGTGGTATGTGGTATTGATGGCTGGTGGGCGTGAGTCTCCATGCCCAGCATTGTATGTGGTTACCGGGGAATGAACTGAGGACCTTGTGCTTGCGAGGCAGGCCCTGGAACCACTGAGCTAACCCCCCGGCCTTCAATGCATTTTAATATTTTATCCTTTATATTTTTGTAACATTGTAAGCATAATTTTTTCTTGCTAACCACAATTCTTTTAGAAATACATCTCAATTTAGAGAAATATTTCTATAAAATATATTTCCTAAAATATGTTTATGAAAAATATTACAGATAACTCTTTTCCTTGGGTGGAAGATCATAAATAGTTTTTATTTTCCTTCATATTATTTTCTACATATTCAACATTTTCTGAAATATGCATTTATTGTTTTTTAATCAGAAAAATAACATTTTTAAATAACTGAAATGTTTTCAGAGACCAAGAGAAGGGGTCAACCAGTTAGTTGATAACATCTAAGTTCTGCGCGTGTGTTAATAATTAAACTCAACTATATGTTTATCTGTTGAGTTTATAGATTAGGTTTGTTTGTCTCAGGAACTTCTTGGTTGATGATAAGACATATCCTTGGGCTACAAATAGCCAAGAATTTCACTTAGTAGATCAAAAAGGGCAAGTGGATGGAACTACCAAAAAGGTTACAGTTGTATCATTAACATAATGAGTTGATTTTGTAGAGACAGAGAGTGGAAAATGCAGTGAGAAAGATATAATCTGCCTCAGCCAAGTCCATAGTCGTTAACACTGTGTGTGCATAGTCTTCTCCAGAGTTTGCTCTAGCATTTCCTTTCTTTGCTCTTTCTCACTTCAATAAACGGAACCATTCACTTAATTTCTCCAGCTAGACATGTAGAAGTCATTCTCAACATTCTCTTTTTTATTCCTTATATCAAAGTTGTCACCACTCCTCAACTCAAACGTCCTACAACATGGATGACATTTGAAAATGTTAGCTAAATGAAAGAAGTAGGACATAAAAGACAACCTATTATGTGGCCTAGAATAGGAAAATCCATTGAGCCAGAAAGCAGATTTGTGATTTCCATGGATTTGGAGTGGGTTTGTGTGAGTAGGAAAGTATATTAATTTGTTTCCATTTCACAGTTCACAGGCGAGGCTTCCTGAGCAACGTGTTTTATTGTGGTTCTGGAGGGTGGAAGTCCAAGATCAGAGGGTCGTCAGGGTTGATTTCTTCTTAAGCTTTTCTCCTTGGCTGTTGATAGTCACCTTCTCCCTGTATCTTCACGTAGCCTTTATTCTGTGTACACTGTAGGATTCTAATAAAATTGGCTTATGAGTCATGTAGATGACCTAATTTTATATTAATTACCTCTCTAAAGTACATACCTTCAAATAAGTCATATTTTTAGGTAGTAGGGAATAGGACTTCAACACAAATTTTGGGATTACACAATTCAGCCCATGGCAAGGAGTAGTTGTTTAATGATAATGAAAACATGCTGAAACTAGATGGTGCTGGTTATACAACATTGTAAATGTACTGAATGAAGCAAATTTACACTTACAAAGTTAGAATGGAATATATTTGTGTGCTTGACCGCAATATAAAATTATTATCCTGTCATGTTCACTTTTATCTTGTAAAATTATTCAAATTAGTGAGCATTTGATCATCTCTGTCTTACCAGTTTGGCCTTAGCTACTATTGTGGCTTACAGGATATATAGCAATGATTTCTAATTACATTTTTTTGTTTCTACTCGCACTATACTCCAACTTTCACTCTGTGCTGAAGTTATATGATCTTTTCAAATTAAATTGTGTCACTCCCAGAATAAAAGCATTCTCATTTTATTTAGAAAACTTTTACTTTATTTAGAAATCATATATATACTTCCAGGTTCTGACTGTAGGGCCAACATTTTAACCCTTGCTCTCCCCTTTCCTTATTTTTATTTGGTTTCAGCCTATCAATTTCTGAGCAAGCCAACATCATTCTCGTCGTCAGGATTTTGTGTATGAGGTCCCTTTCACCTCTGCCGTTCTGACTTTGTTCTTTCCTTATCTACCATCTGTCCTCACTGTGAAATGTCAGTTCTTCTGAGTTATTTTCCCTGATTTCTCTACCAAATTATTCTCTTCTATCAAGCCCCACCTCTTCCTTTGAAACACATAAGACAATAATAAATTTTTAATGTTTGTTTCTCTGTTCAAAGTTGACCTCTGTGAGGTAGGGCCTATGTCTGTTTGTCCCACGGCTGTACCTTCTGCATGTGCCACAGCATGTGATACATAGCAGGCACTTAAAATGTTATTTTAATAAATAAAATTATTAAATTAGACTAGAAGATTCAAAAGTTCTAATCACCTAGAGATTATGTGGTTTATAATTAAATTTTCCTATTTCCTTAATTTCAATAATCACTTTACACAAA
Organism: Thryonomys swinderianus; assembly: GCA_004025085.1. Classification (NCBI taxonomy): domain Eukaryota; kingdom Metazoa; phylum Chordata; class Mammalia; order Rodentia; family Thryonomyidae; genus Thryonomys; species Thryonomys swinderianus. The sequence goes on along the minus strand of PVIC010024416.1, from coordinate 21,500 downwards.
TACTGACAGAATCTATTGTAAACTCACATTTGCTCTAATGTGGCTTTTAGAAACTTTTAGCAAAGCACATACTGGGAATCAATTCCTGCTGGGAAAGGCAAGACTTAATAAAGGTCAAGAACATTTATAAAGCAGGATACAATAAATTTTACAAATAAAATAAACAGTTTATCATCTGTTTGCTTTAGCACATATTAAAGAAAAATGGGAGAAGATTGAAACTGTGAAACCAGAAAAAGATGCAACTAGAGATATGATATCCAGAACACATTCCGAGAATGCTGTGAATATCCATAACAGCGACACAAAGCCAGCACCACAATAATAAAAAAGAAATGGAGACTTGTCTAAGAAAGCACTAATAATTTATAATTCAAGAAAAGGTAAAAAATGAATACTTCAATAACTAATTTTTTTAAAAACCTACCCTGATAAAAGACTAACTCAAAAGGAATTTTTGAACCAGTTCTTTTCAACCTTTAAAGAATAATTATTAAACTTTGCAGAGCATTAGAAATGTTGAGAAACCTCAAAATTCAATTTAGTTCCATAATCCTGTTACAAAAATCAGAAAATAAAACAAAAAAGAACAATAAATTTCATTTATAAACACAAATGTAAATGTTCATAAATTAATGCCAGCAATTTTTTTAGAATAGTATAAATGGTCAATGAGATTTCTTCTGGAAGAACATGGTGTAGCATTGGAAAACCTATTAATATAATTCACTAAAAAGTAAAAGATTTAGAGAATGTTATACAATTATCTAATTACAAAAGCCAATTTTCATGAACCAATACCATTCTCAAAAAGACCAAACTAGGAAAAAATAGGTTCTTCCTTAATTTAATGGAAAGTTGTTGTAATAACTTAGCAAATATCATAGTGGAAAATCATTAGAAACATTTCCACACGTGGACCAAATAGGTATATTTAATTCTTTTTTCTTAATAAAAAAACTTAACACATAAAATGCCTAAATCTATCATGTTAATTGAGATGGACATCCTAATGAGTAGACGAAGGCAAGAAAATAAAATGATTAGAAATATCAGCATATGTGACTCAAAGTTTTAGTATTTGCATATGATGGAATCATCTGAAAAAATAAACATGATTGTTTCAATGTTAACACATAAAAATCAAGTTTGTATACTAGTATAAAGCTAGTTAGAAAAATAAAAATCCCAACATACTGGCAATAAAATTCTTTTAAAACACCTATGAATAAACAGCACAATTCACATAGTTTTTACAGGGAAATTACATTTACTAAAGTACATATAACAAAGCTTGAATAATCAAACTACTAGATAAGAAAACTCAAGAATATAAAGTTGTGAGTTAAATTCAAATAAATCCATGAATTAAGTGCAAACTTAATTAGAACCTCTTCAAGATGGGACAGGGTCTCGCTTTGCAGTTCAGGCTGGCCCTGAGGTCACTATGGTGCCCAGGCAAGCCGCCGCGAACTCAGCAATCCTCCTGCCTCTGCCTCCCGAGTGCTGGGATGACAGGCGTGAGCCACCACGTCCGGCACTGTGGTGTGCGGTGTTGATTGTTGGTGGGCGTGTCTCCACACCCAGCATTATACGTGTGTACCGGGGATCGAACTCAGCACCTTGCGCTTGCGAGGCAGGCGCCGGAACCACTGAGCTAACCCTCCGGCCCTCTCCAAGATATTTTTAAGTGAAAGTTAGGAGTTTCTTCTAAAGCTCATGTAAAAGAGAAAGCATGCTAGGATGTCCTAGAAGTAATGTCGAGTCATATGAAACACGTAGTGTAAAATGAGCAACACCTATTCCTTTGCTTCCTATTTCCCCTTAGAGGATTCTCTCCGTGTTAGTTACTTTTCCTTCTTTGCGGAGACAAAACACCTGACACCCAAAGCGGGAGGGGAGGGGGTTTATTTGGCCTTCAGTCTGTGGAGGCTTCAGTCCGTCGGGGTCTGGCTCCAGGCCTGAAATGCGCACAGGCTCCGCAGGGGAGAGACGTGGCGCCCAGAAAGTGGCGAAGGCCACACGAAGAGCTCAGTTCGTGGAGGTGGAAGACAGCGAAGCGGCGGGGGGCGCTTCGGGGCAGCTCGCTGCTTCTTACCTAGACCCAGGGACTAGCGTGGTGCCGGATCTTCTTCCACAGGCAGCGGTTCAGCAACCACCGCCCTTAATCCCAGCCCCGCACACTCCAGACTCAGCTGCCTCTGACCGAATCAGGCTTGGGCGACGGTCAGACCCACACCGCAACTCTCTTTCAGAAGGACTTATTGTTGAGATGAGTACTCAGAAAATGGGTTTGAAAAGCTGCTATTCTTTTTTTCTGCTGTGGTTGGGTAATTGCTTTGCAGGTCTCACTTTCCCTGTCATCAGAGGCCAAGGTAAGATTTGTAGGGAAGGAATAGAAAACATTGTCTCGGCCCTTGAGTTCCACAGGGCATTGGAAATCAAACATTTTAGCGTTTGTTTGACCCTATGAGCCAATGTAAACCTGATAGGACACAGCTTCACTCTTGCCACACAAAGCCACTCTCGACCTGACACTCTCCTCTTAAAATATCCGTAAACAAAGTTGTTCAAGTGATCCTCTCAGAAAGTATGATCAAAATGTTCAATATGTTTAAATGAAAAAAATCTATGATAGTAAAAGACACATTGCCACTAATCTCCCTCAGGATAATCCCGTCTCTTTAAATGTACATATCCTCTCCCTCTTGGCACTTTCTGATGCTGTTTTTGAAGTCTTCTTTCCTGACTTTATAAAGTGTGATAAACAATACAGTGACTTCTGCTACTGCCTGCCGTCCAATGGGAAAGTCAGCTCCTAAAACATGGCAGGGTGTCCTCGTTCACCGGATTCACCCGACTGGCAGTGTGCAGCTTCTAACTCTTTCCCAAATTTAAAATAACAATTAAAAGGAAACAGTTTTTAAGATTAAGGGCACTGAGACAGCCACGAGAGCTTACCTAGGCACAGAACAAAGGCCTTCCAGAACTGCTCCAGAACGTGGTCGGAATGATGCAATAGGGATGTTTGAAGCAAGGGGAGTGTTTTGACAGTGATTGTTGGTAATGTGTCTTTTACTACAATGACTTTTATATAAACATTCTCATCATGTTTCAATCATACCTCTTAAATCTGGTATAATTTAACTTTATTCCTCCAGAAAGAGGAATCTGATAAATGATGAATTGAGAAATTAGAGTTCTGTATATCAATCTCCCAATCACATCCTGACCTGTAGAAAAGGAATATAAGCTATATTTTTGAAGAAGCGTGGGCAAACTGTAAATGTAAACTGTGTTCTGATGTTTTGCAGAAACAGGGTTAAGGAATCACCACCTCCAATTTAAAGACCAAGCTTATTTTATCCAGTTAGAAAAATAAGCACTGTTTTGAGAGAATAATAAACTACAGTCATTCTGCCACACAGAATGTTAATGCTGTCAGGATGATAAAAAAGATGATATACTTAAAATTATATTTTACAAAGCAGAGCAGATATAACTCAGTGACTACACTTCTAATTGACTTAATTGCCTCATTTATCCCATGGCTGAAGTAGGCTGACGTCCTCTGCTCTGCCTCACCCGTGTCATTCTTGTAATGGAAGAACCAAGACACAGTGCCAGCATGAGCGAGAAACACTCTCTCCTGAGAAAAGATAGCGCTCGAGTGGTGTTGGCTTTGGGTTCCAGTTTATTGAAAAATCAATGTCCATTTGTGCACCCGATACTTGTGGCTTTCTGCCAGGCTGGGGCTGGCTCTGGGGCATGGCTATCGCCCGACGAAGTCACATCAGCTCACCCACAATTCTGTTACAGTTGGCAAGGTGACTTTGTCATTCAAACCCGGTTTATCGCTTCTGTTGGTGTTTTTCTTCTCATTTTGGCCCTTTTCTCCATTTCTCCTGAAACCATGGCATTGTTTTTCTCATACACAGATAACACAATGATGGCTCCAAACTTTAACATTTCAAAGGGACTTGTCGATGCTTAGTGCTCAAAAGATAAAGAACTTTCTCATGTATCTGCGTCTTTCATAGGGGCAGGAAAATATACATAAATGTGTGTAGTCCTCAGTCTTGATTCAAAACACGTTTTTACCCGTCAGATTTGTAACAGGCTCAATTGAAATTTGCCAGTTTGGCTGTCAGATGAGTCAACAAAACTGAGTTTTTCTAATGTGTTGATGTGTCCTAATAAGCAGAGTTCCGCTGATGTTTTACAGAGGCTTTTAAAAGAAGTTAATTACCAAGAAGGTAATACCATTTCCTCATTATTAAATGGAGAATTATCTCATTCCCTGCAGAATACTCTTGGAGTGCTAGACATTGTCAACAGAAGCGCTAGCAAAGCAGGTAGGTGCCCCCCTCGAACCTGCCGAGAGTGACAGTTCTGTCAGGAAGTAACAGTTCACCCACAAAGTGTGGTCCAGTCAGTGGCAGGACGGAGAACAGGCATAAAACTGGGATGAACTAAAATGCTTTTATGCTAATTGGGAGGAGACTAAGTTCACTTAGTTCAGCCAGGCTGGTCTAGAGCTCCTGCTGTGTGTAGGGCCCATTCCTGCTGCTATGAAAGGATTCACATCGTGTCTTGTACCTCTGCTCCGTGCTGAAACATCACCCTAGTATTGACAGGAACTTTTGTGGCTACTCTGACTGTTAATGCTCTGAACAGAAAGTGTGTAAGCTCTTTGGTTTCCCCTCAGGAAAACGAGCACTTATGGGAACTGCCCAGGAGGACAAACGTCTCCCTCAGTGAGAGAAGGAGCACTGAAACGAAGAGGTAGCACATGAAAAGTGACAAGAGAGGTTACAGTCTCCGAGGGTCCGTGTGTGGCTGAGATGCCCGGAACCTGCGGTCCCAACACGCGATGGGAAACAGCAAAGAGCACGGGGCTGTTGGTGTTCAGCATTCGCTAATGAGCTGAAAGCTAAATGAACACCAAAGTTCGCCGTGACTATGGTAGGTCCGAATGAAACATTATAAGCTGGAAATGCTTAACAACGTTCCGAAGGCACCGAGTTCCCTGTGATCAGCACCACTGAAGACATGTGGCGCATTGGCTGATACGATAGCAGAACATGGGAAGTGGCTCTGAGAGGAAGTATATAAATACCCAGGACATGGGGCTGGCTAGGAAGTTGAGTCTCTAAGGAAAAACACTTGTGAAATATGAATAGGACATGAACTCACTATTTTGCTGTTATAGTAAGGCATAGCACCTAATGGTTTTAGGATATATGTATCTATATATAAATATATATAGATATATATATATATAGCATAGATATAGATACATAGTAATTAACTATATATATATATATATATCACACCTATATGGAAATTTCTTTTCAACTGTTTTTTCATAGGACAATTAATATGTCTCTCCCTTGTAGCTTCTATTTAGAGAACCATGTTCAACTCTAGTTACAGGAAGTAAAGCCAAGGGTGGAAGTAATGTATAAGCTTTGCCCAGAGTCATAAAGTACAGGGCAGTGTTTTATGGTTGTAAAAGTAAAAGAACCAGTGTCTTCATGGTCACATTTCCCATTGCCCATCTCACTTCTAGCTCATCACTCAGTAAACTAATAAAAATTTAGAGTGCAGGTGACTACACTCAGGGGGTAATTTTTAGTCTTCCCAGAACTTCAGGCTTTGCGGGTTTCACTCATGGTATAGTTCTCTCTCCTTGAAACTCTGCCTTCCAAGGGTGCCCCTTGTGTGGAGCTCTATCTCACTCAGCGTCTTGCGCTGTTGCCTTTCCAGTGTGATTATTGGTCTCTTCTCTTCCGATTCTTTTTGCTCCTCTGAGTAATCTTATCCACGCCCAGCTTTAGGGACCCTTGAGAGGCAGATGTAGTCTGATTGCATCTCTGGTAAGGCCTCTAATTTTCAAAATTAGAGTTTCCAAACTGAATGGGTAAGCTACACTCTCTCTCTGCTTCCCCCTAAAGCCCAATAAACAGAGAAATACATAGCTGACCTTTCTAGTATTCTGTGATAAGGAATGATACCATGAAGTATATTTATTGCCCTAAAGTATGTTTGCAAATTGATATTTATTTGCATGATCATGCCTGCTAATTAATCGGCCAGAATATTAATTGCAATCTTGTAATGACTACCAGCTTGTTCAAAACCAGTAGGAGAACAGCCTTGAACTAGACAGAGTTTCTTTTTGTCAAGGACCATGAAGTCTAGTGAGAGCATATATATATATATATATATATATATATATATATATATACTGACGAATAAGTAGCAGCTGCATGACATTGTAGCAGATTCTAGTCCCACATGGAAAGACTCTGATCTCATCCCTGGAAATGTCTAGTGGCTGTTGGAAAGGACATTCTAAATGGGCAGGAGAGCAATTGTAAAGTCTCTGGGAAGGAGACGATTTGAGTATATTCTGGGAGCCAAATGCAAACCGGGATGGCTGGATTATAGCACTAAAGGACGGTGGCAGGAGATGGGACCTCAAGATGTACAACACAAGGACATTCACTTCAGATCTTTGGAATAAGAAAGAAGTAATGTAACAAAGAAAGCTGAGGTAGTGGTTGAAGGAATACCTCATAAGAAAAGTTAAACAAACGTTGGAAGAGAGCTGGCCAGGCGTGTCCTTGATCCTGAGTTTACTTTCATACTGTTTCCTTTCTGAGGGAAATATAAAGCTTTTATCTGATGTCACTCCATGGTGACAAGACTTACAGGCTCAGATGATTACGAGGAAATTTAGGTAATACACTCCTTGCATGCAAAATACTGAGCGTAGAAATTCTGTCGATGTTGAATTGCTGGCATGTGCAAGCTGGTAAGTGTTCCCAAATGCCATTCTCCTTAAGTATGGAGCGGTGTAGAAAGAAACGTGTCTCAGTTGACTAAATGGGAAAAATACAAAACAAAATTTTGTTGTTAAATGATAAAAGCAGCAGCCTATTATAAAAATTGTTCTCAGAGGCTGTTTGCTAATTGATTTTATGTGCATGTCAAGAAGTCAATCAATGGCAGACTTCTGGCAAAATAGCAGAGCAAAGAATAATATGTGAAACAGATTTTAGTGCCACATGGAAAGCCTCCAATCTGTTCACTAAAAATGTCCAGTTTAATGACCACATAGCTGTTCTTTTTACCAGTTTGGCACCTATGAACTTCTATGGGGTCTTTTCAGTTTCACGGTGAACTATAAGAAGGTGTGGACTATTTTTCCCAAAAGGAAACTGACTTTATAAACTTTAAAAATTTTGTAGTATGGTGGCTCACGCCTGTCATCCCAGCACTCGGGAGGCAGAGACAGCAGGATTGCTGAGTTCGCGGCGGCTTGCCTGGGCACCATAGTGAGCTCAGGGCCAGCCTGAACTACAATGCGAGACCCTGTCTCAAAAGAAAAAAAAAAAAATTTTGTAGTAATGCTCGAGGCCAACGAACAGCAAAAGGTCTTTGTTGATATGTGGCTGCAAGTCCAGTGGATGGTAAAGGTTATTCACTAATGTTTGACTTGGTACAAATATCTTGGCCTGAAATTTTGGTTTCCTATTAATATTAATCTTCACTGGCCTACTATGCAGTGCAGTTTATGGTCATCAGTTCAAGACCAGTTAATAGTATGTGGCATTTGGTAGATATTCAATAAACACTAGCAATAAAAATCAATGAAAGATTTCAAGAAACTTTTATATTGAAGTGAAAATCATGTAACTCAAAATGAACTATTTGAAAGTGTACAACGGGTGGCATTTAATGAATCTGTAATTTTGTGAAACTTCTGTTGAATGCCAAAAAGTGAAAACAACTGAAATGCCCATCAACAAATAAATATGAATAAACAAAATGTGATAAGGTATATCTATTCATAAAATTAAGCATTGTTTAATCATAGAAAGCAATAGTACGTGCTGTCACATGGTTCAGCCTGGAAAATGCTTAAAAAAAGACTCAAAGATTGTGTGCTGTGTGTTTTCATTTATACAAAATATCCAATAATACATGTTTATGTACATATAAATACATGGAGATATATAGACACACATATATTTATAGGGATTTATTGTGTGGATTTGACTATCCACAACTATAGAATAGAAGACACAGGATATGAAATTTAGTGTCTGAGTCTGATGCTGGAACCAGTGACTTCCGAGAGAAGTTGACTGTGGAGTTGGGAAAGCCAGGGCGAGCTGGCAGCTGTGAGCCCACCAGACTGGAGCTCTCAGGAATGAACTGGAGGCGCTGGGGTTTGTCACTGCATTCAGATTTCCAGACTTAAAGATGAAGGATTTCTGCGGGAGACTAACCTTGTCAAGAGCTGACCCTGGGCCAGAAGCGCAAAGACCAGGATGCGGAGAGACGGCAGGACCCAGAGAAGCCCCAGCCTTGGCTGCCGCGCCTCGTCTTCTGGGAAGTCTGAAGTCCGCAGCCCCAGCTGGGCTGCAGCTGCAGCGGAGCCGCGCGTGACCATCTCCCCGCAGCGGGCGGTGTCAGGGCTCGGAGCAACACTGCGTCTGGGAAATGCAGTTCTGGCTTAGGAAGCCGCTGTCATGTAAACCTTTCTGAGCTACCAGGACACTTCTAGAAGAAATGAGTAAGCATGGAATAATATTTTGGCAAGCATTCCACTAGTTCCCTTCCCTACAGAAAATGTGAAAGCTGTTTTACAAGTACCTTATGTAGATGCCCAAATGGAGCAGGCCCTTTACCCAGAAGGTAGCGTGGCGTGTTAATAGTGGCGAGGGGCGCTACACTGGCGGACGAAGTGCATCTCCTGCCAAGGCCCTGGGAGAGGAGCAACAACGAACGGGGAGAACATCAGAGCAAGCGCCCTGCCCTCGTGGGGGCAAAGAGAAGTGGGCGAGGGACAGGAGGTGTCGGCCAAGCCACACCCTCAGCTAGCAGAGAGACAAGGAGACCCAGATATTTCTTATCTGTTTCATTTTTCCCCTGAGAGATTTTACTCTCTTTAATCTTAAGGGGAAGATGGAGGTGATGGTCTATCTTCTGAAGCTGTTTTGAAGCTATCCGGGACAATTTACCCTGCCTGTCAGAGAAATCAAAGTCTCTTACTGATTGCTCTAGTAATATGTGCAGACTTGGCTCTTTCTCTGTTGAGCTGGTTGGAAATGTTGCACCATGATTAGCTGAATAGGGAATTGTTTTATTCTAAAAAATACAAACCTTACAAACAGGTTAAACATACAGAATAATGTAATTACTGCTATAGGATGTTAGCTGAGCTTTCTTTGCTCTGGTGTCATCACAGCTTAACTCTCTGTGTGACACCAAATATCTATTTCTCCAAGTTTTTCTGGTTGGGAACAGCTTCCATCTTTCTTCATAAGGATGAGCAGATCTCTCTGCACTTTAAGATCTTCCACCAGCACCCTCTCCCGTAGCCATATTTTATTACATTGCCATAATCCTCTCTTTAATTTTTTTCTCCTTGCCCGAAGCATGTACTCAAAGCCCATTTGTGTCCAGCAGAAAGCACTACTTTGCTTAAATAAAGACAGAGGAATTGAGTTCCATGAAATTGAAACCACTTTGGCCCTCGGACAGTCAAGGATCAGCTCTACCACCTAAACCCACTTTGCGTGTTCATCCCCCAAGCCCTGGCACTTCCTGCAGCGGCACAACCCAGTGTTCCCCAGAAGCACCACCATCCCCCCAAAGCGCTGCCCCCACCAAGGACACAGTGGAGATCCGAACACCGAGGGGATAGCTGTGAGCAATGGAGAGCAGAACACTTCACAGGTCAGTACAGACGTTCAGCGCCAACCCCAGCAGGACCATCTAGCGATTATCCAGGCATCAGGTTAAATATATCCGGGCGCTGGAAGCTCTCACCAGACCACTGCTAAGACCAATGTCCCAAGTGCATGGCGCGCGTTGCGGCTGCGATCTGCCCGGGCGAAGGCCTGCTCCTCACAGCCACGGGCCAGTGAGCCGGCTTCCACTGGGCCCTTGGGGAAACTCACACACAGCAGAGAAGCAGTCCTGACCCGGCCACTGCAGCCCATCAGATGAACTTATTTTTCTCCAAACTTCAAATTAATAATTTAGAATTCACAAATATGAAACCAAGTGATCCCAGTTAGGTACGTGCAGGGAGTCTTTTAAAGCACCAGAAGTCTTTAACCAGGAAATAGAAAAGAGAGCTATGTTGTGAGGAGAAGAAAGAGGAGGCAGACACAAAAAGAGAAGTCAGATGCTGAGGTGAGGGTGTTTTGAGCCCCTTCGGTGGGAAAGACCACATAGCTGGGGGTGCCCAAGGCAGAGACCTTCCTAGTCATGACTGCACATCCCACAGGAAAGTCTACCCTGACTGTCTCGTCTCTTCTGTGGATCACTAAAAAAGAGGTGCCATTTTGGGGTCACAGGGTGTTACCAATCATCTGAAAATTCTTCGCTCACTTCAGAAAGAAATCATGAATTGGCAAAGTATAGTTTTGCTAGCAGCCTGGATGCCACACACTGACACCAGCTAATGCTGGATACCATTGGCTGGCACTGCCAGCTGCTGGTCTCTGTCACTGGTAGCCACCGTAGGTAGATGGTACATTGTGCTGGAATTCTGAGTGGACGGCTGGGCCCTCTTCTCTGCTGCTGGTCTTCATTAGGTGCTGCAAGGCTGTTGTTAGTCCAAGCGGGCACAGCTTGGGGTGGCAGAAAGAGGTGTCGAGGATATCTTCAGAGGGTCTAGTTGTGCTCATCATAGCTACTGGGGTTTGGGGAGTCTGTGACTGTTACTAACGGACCTGACTCCTTCTCTCCTGATCTCAGGCACCCTTTGGAGTGGCCTCCCTTCTTCTTCAAAGAGGCCACAGCCTCTTCTTGAGGTGACGGTAGTGGAGGAGGCACCACAGTCACTAGCTGAGTTGCAGCTCCTGTCAGAGGGGGACAGTCCCTGGACCACAGGGAAGACTCTGCAGCAAGCTGCCCTGCTCCGCTCGGGGGGGCTTAGGGTTGTGAAAGTGTGTGCCGGCCATCGCCAAGCCGTGGCAGAGAGAGTCAGGCCCTGCAAGAGGGTAAGAGCGGCGCTAACTAGATAGCAGGGAGTTTAATTTAAATTAATTTTGTGGATATTGAATCAAACGAAAGGACAAGTCTCATTATCTCCTCACTTTGTAAATTGATTTTATTGCATGGGGGTCAGAGATTAATCTTTTTTAATGATCAGGATTCTTGCCTTTATTTGGACAGTGTCCACTGTACATTCTCTTCTTATTTTGCAAATTTACTCAAAATTTGCTGTATTAACTGAGTTGCTTACAGAAAAATTGCATTTTAAACATTTCCCCAAAGTGGTCTGGTATCAGTTGCCTTTTTCTTGTCCATCTTGCCTTGAGGTTCCGGGCTCTGTTTGCCTGTTTAATCAAGACAGTCTGTGTCCTATTTGTGCTAGGGAATACTTCACCTATATTGGATGGCTGCCAGGAATTACTTCCTGATTTCACAGATATCTTGCAGAATGATTTATTCATTTTCATTTCATGAGTAAAACACCAAGGCCCAGAGAAATTTAGTGACTTTTAACAACACAAAAATGAGAATTGAGGGCCTGGCATTTAGTTCAGTGGTTCTGGCGACTTTCTTGCAAGTGCAAGGTCCCGTGTTCGATCCCTGGTAACCGCATACCACAGTGTCGGGCTTGGTGACTCATGTCCATAAATCCAGCAATCAGTACCACACACCACAGTGCTGGGCGTGGTGGCTCACACCTGTCATCCCAGCACTCAGGAGGCAGAGGCAGGAGGATTGTTGTGAGTTTGACGCTTGCCTGGACTACATAGTGAGCTCAGGGCCAGCCTGAACTACAAACTGAGAGCCTGTCTCAAAATAATTAATTAATTAAAATTTTAAAAATCAGGATTTAGGAGCCCAGGAAAATTAGAAGAGTGCTTTATTCACTTCCCATTTCAGTGAGAAAAGTACTTTAAGAACATACTCATAAGTGAAATAAATAGGACACAGATATGTAAATACTATATTTTTGTTTGGTATGAGGAACTGAAGGTGTAAATGAGTTCTAAAATGTATGAAGGGTATTATGGAATAGTAAGAAGATATTCAAAGGGAAAGGGGGTAGGAGTATATAAGGAAGGAAAAGAAAAAATTTGATGGTAAAAAAGGAAACAAAGCTTACATATACAGGGGTGGGGTTCTGGGGAAAGGGAATGGGAATGGGAAAAAATGAGAATTAAATCATGTCATGTACTGGGACAAATTCTCAGTGTTGAATGTGATTATAACATGAATATGAAATGTACCAATAAAATCAATTAGCAACAAATCAGGAACAAGACAAAAGAAAGTAAAGGTAACTATTAGATTGCTTGCAGTGCTTATAAAGCTTAAGGTTTAATAGTGGTTCCATTGTTTCATATCCTTAATTTTAAATAAGTTTCTTGAACTGTGAGACAGTTTCCCTGCCTGTGGAATAATGTAAGATGTTTCTTGCCTCTCTAGGATACTGGGAGGACTGAACGCAAGTCTCCGCGGGGTGCTCAGGACAGTGGTTAACATTTAGGGATAGATAAAGATCTGTTTCCATTTCTTTTTGTTGCTACTGTCATTTCCTACATGAAGTCTGGTGTTCAGTTAGTACTGGATGTCCTGGCATTTACTTTGAAACATTAATGAAATGTCTGCCAGAATTTAGGTGTTTAAGAATTGAAATATTTCATACCCACTGTGATGTGGGCCCAAATTTAAAAAGGAAGAAAGTTTCTAAAAATAACCTACAGCTTTAAAGTGGCAATATCATCACCCTTCCTCCACCCTGCTAGTGACTATGCTTCCTAAGCATCAGACAGACTGTCCATCATGCTCTGTATGGCGTGAAGTGCCTTCGGCCTACGAAACTCTATTCCTGGGAAACAGGCTCAGCCTTGGTGTCTCCAGTGTGACTATTTCAGTACAAAGTTAACTCTTTGGAAAGACTGAGCAGACAGCACGTAACAAATCATCCATAAGGAGAAAAATCCCCAGACAAGCTGGGCAGGACCAGGGTTCGTGCGGCCCATGAACCTCTGAGCACCGTGGCCTTGTTTTTCACTACACCCTTCTCCCCCCCACTTCCCCCTCCCCGCCCCGTGTCTCTCCGTCTGTCTCACTTGCTTTCTCCCTCCCGCCCTCCTCAGCCCCTTCTTCTATTAAGAAAATAAAGTCAAATGAAAACCAGATTAAGAACCTGTCACTTGGCTAATTAATAGGATTGTCTGCATGTACGAACACTAGAAAGTTATAACCTCGGGGCCAGGGACTCTCTATGGTCCTGCTTTGGACAATGCCCCAAATCCTGAGGATTCACTCTCGCCACCAAGGGTTCCTGAGGTGGGTTCGGTCTCAAGACAAGTGAACACTGATGGAAGTTAATTTCATGAGTTATCCAATATACCAAAGTCATGAAGGCAATGAATAGTGGGCCTTCCCTCTGTGCTGCAAAGATGATCTCTGAAAAGGAGAAGGCCCACAACAGTCCTCGTTACTTATACTCTGAGGTTGAATTGAGTTCGCCTTGTCTCCCCGGAAGGCAAACCAAACTGTCACCTTGTGAGATGAGTCAGCCTTTTCCATCTCTATGCATCTCATTAACTGATTGTCTCTGCTGGTGGTTTCCAAACACAGACGTGTGACAAAATTTCACTGCTAGGGAGTAAAATGAAAAAAATAAGGATAATGTAAAGGCTTTTTTCTTAGAACTAAATTTACTTATTTATTTATTGGTGTTGTGTTCTTTTTTGTTTGCTTTGCCATTTTGTCTATTAAAGAGATGTGTGCTTGCTTCCTGGCCTGTTTTGTATTTTTAATTTGAATTTTATTGGTACATTATATATACACTTTATTGTTTTGTGAGACAGGGTCTCACTTTGTAGTTCAGACTGGCCTTGAACTCACTCTGTAGCCCAGGCAAGCCTCCAACACATGGCGATCCTCCTGCCTCTGCCTCCTGAGTGTTGGGATGACAGACGTGAACCACCATGCCCGGGACTGTGGTATGTGGTGCCAGGGAATGGGATCGAACTTGGGACCTTAAGCTTTCCAGGCAGATGCCAAAACCACTGAGATAAATCCCTGGCCCAGAATTAAATTTATTTAATTGAAAGGGAGATCGTTAATACTCTGAGATTATATGATGGCTATGTTTTTGTGACTAAGACTTCTTTCTTTTTCGAAAGGATATACAAAAAGGCAAGTTGAGGAAGAAGGTTTTGATTTTGGGAGTTGGGAAATGTGTAAATTGTTCTAAGCCACAGATGCTATGTGCAAGCGCATATGTGACCGTGTGTGAATGCGTGTGCACGTCCGGGTCCAGACATCTGTCTCACGGAGCCACGTGTCGGAGGCTTCCCGTGAGGGCCGCTCTGCACCTGCAGCCAAGCCGCCGCTTCCGCGTTGTCCTCTTGCCGCGGGCCTTGTTCTTCTAGGCTGCTCTCGGTGTCCTTCATTTCCCTTGAATAAAGCGGTTCCCTAAGGCTAGCTCCAGGAGCATCCAAGAAATTGAAAGAGAATATGAAGAAACATACTGAGATGGTGTTTCTAATAATGACACTGCTGTAAGGAATGTCATCGCTGAAGTTTTCTAGAAAAGAATGCACAGTACAGTGGGCTGATGATATTGTATTAAAAAGAGCAATATCAAGGTAGTAACAAACAGAAATGTAAGCGCTTCCACATACAGACAGCATTTAACCATCTCAAAAGAACTGAAGTGAATTAGTGATAGAATCAGAATTTTGGTAATCTGTGTTAAATGCCAGTTTTAAATACCCTTAGTGCTCACACTAAGTGACTACGCTGAGGAGGGTGAAGGTTTGGTCTGGCTCAGTCGCTGGAGAGCAGCAGAGCTGATTCGAAAGAAAGCTTAATTCATGAGCTCATACACTCAGCAGTCCTGCAGACGAGTGCCACAGATGCCTTTTTAAGAAGTGTTAGGGACACCATTATTCTAGTTTTAGAGAAAGAAGAGGAGAGAACAAGGGGGGAGGAATGAATAGAGAAAGAGAGAAGAAATCTTAGGAAGCCTAAGAGTCTCTAAAAAAGGAACCTAGAAAGTCAAATACAACAATGTGTAGAAAGAATACACAGCTTGCCCAGATGAGATTTATCTCAAGTAGGCAAAGTGGTTCAGCATTTGGAAATCAGTTAATGCACCCCAATATATGAACAAACTAAATAAATAAATTACATGATCATAATAAATGCAGGAAAAGTAGGCGACAAACTTTAATATCCACTTGTGACACAATCTCCTAACAAAACAGAAATAAACAACTTCCTAAACTTGAGTAAAAAGTCAAAAACCTATAACTACCATTATATAATCCATGATAAGAAAGTAGGAGATGTCCTACCAAGGAGATATCCTGCCTTTTCTATATCAGAAAACAAAAGGTGTTTAGATTTAGAAAGAAAAAAATCGTCTGTTCATAGTTGACATAATTGTCTAGCTAGAATAAACTGGTAAATCGACAAAGACAAGAATCTCCTCCTGCAATTAGCTAGCAATTTTAAGAAGGTTGTGGGATATCAGAGTAATGTACAAAAGTCAACAACTTTCTTGTATACCAGCAATCAATAACTGCAATATGAAATAACCACAAAACATTTGTATTAGCATCTTCCAAACTGAAATGAGTAGCAATCTAAAGTATGTGTGTAAAATCCATGTGAGAAAACTATGAAATTTTGATGTAAGAAACAACAAAAAACCCTTAATAAATATTCTATCTTTATGGATAGAAAGATTCAATATCATCAAAATATCTCTTCTTCCCAATTCACTTTTAATCAAAATACCAGAAAGGTATTTTGTGGATATCAACAAACTGATTCTAAAATTTTATGTAGAGACAAATGACTAACTGACACATTAGAAAAAGAGAAAATAAAGTTGGATAACCGATATCACACAAATTTAAGACCTAGTATAAAGCTACAGTAATTAGTAATGTTCTTGGCAAAAGAATAGACAAATAGAATAAGAATCCTCAAAACAGAAAAATAAAAATAAAATGAATTCAATTTTAAGAGCAGAGGCAACAAAAAAGTCTTTTCAATAAACAATAGTGGAATAACTGGACAGCCATGGGGGTGAGGAGAGAGACAGGGAGAGGGAGATGGAGAGAGAAAGGAAAGAAAGAAAGAAAGAGAGAGAGAGAAAGAAAGAAAGAAAGAAAGAAAGAAAGAAAGAAAGAAAGAAAGAAAGAAAGAAAGAGGAAGGAAGGAAGGAAGGAAGGAAGGAAAGAAAAAGAAAAAGAAAGAGAAGACAGGCAGGCAGGAAGGAGAGTAGACCCATGGCTTAGGGTTTGGGGAAGACTTTGTAGATGTAGAATCAAAGACATGGTCTATGAGATAACTGATGGATAAGGTCAATTTTTCTGTCAGCCTAAAACTGCTCCAAAAAATAAATTCTCTTAATAAAATCTGTAATAGACAGTGAGGGTTAGGGATGATATTAAAAGCAGAGTAGCCGGGCATGGTGACTCATGCCTGTCATCCCAGCACTTGGGAGGCAGAGGCAGGAGGATCGCTGAGTTCGAGGCTTGCCTGGGCTACATAGTGAGCTCAGAGCCAGCCTGAACTACAAAGCGAGACCCTGTCTCAAAAAAAAAAAAAAATTGTGAGCCCTAAATTGCTCCCTGATGTAGTTAGCTTTTGAACTGTTATATCATTTAGAGTTCATTTTGTCCAAGACAGAGGAATCAGAGAATTTAGTATTTATCAGGTGTTCAATACATGTGTTAAATAATTGAATAAATAAACCAATAATTTTGAGGAATATCAGGAAAAGGGGAAAGCTGCAGGTATGCAGAACTGGTAGGGCCCCTGAAAGCAAAGACAAGCCCCAGAGGACAGCTAAGGAGAGGAGCTCATAAGATAGATTTGCCCCTTTCACATTTATGCCTGCAGCTGGCATAAAGACCCCATCATGTGTCTATTGTTTATCAATCATTAATTTATTGGGAGTCAGAAGCTAGCTAGCATCAGGGATTCACTCCTGAGTGAGCAAGAGAGGCTGAACGTCTTCCTCACGGAGCTGTTTGCCAGAGTGGATGCCAGGATGTCCTGTGTTCGGACTCTTAGCACCTAGTATCCTTACCCAAATTCGTGAGAGTGTTTAATACCCCTTCCATCCTTATTGTAAAGGTTAGTGCAGTAAAAAAAAAAGGTTAGCGCATCCTTATTGTAAAGGTTAGTGCATAGTTTTCCTACTGTGAATAAAGGCTGCCCTCTTCTGACTCTTGGTAGAAATGTGAAACCAATGGTGTAAGAGGTGGACCCTGAAAGTTCTTAGGAGTCACAGAAAGTTAGGGTTAGAAAGGATTTTACTTAAAAATGGTTTTTAATCAATGAGAAGTTTAGTGCTTGCGAACCTCGAGCTGCCTACCTCAGTATTAGAGAAGAGTTAATAGCAGCAGGGAATGAGGAACGGGGCTGAGACCCAGGGAACCTCCTTCCAAGTTGCTGCACGGGGCTGTGATTACAGATGCCACGGCCCTGGCGTCCGTGTTCGTGTCGGCCCCTTGCCGTCGGGTCCAGCGCGTTCTCAGCTCCTCTTTGAACCATGTTCCACAGCACAGCGGTTGACGGGTTCACCTTGAAGACCCAAGTTAAAAGATGCATCATGCAATGTCTCTATGTACATTTCTGAATTTTTGTCTCATATATTTTCTAGACTTCTAGGTAAGACCATTGACATAATATTATTTATGAACGTAGGCCTGCAGGAATAGACCTACGATTATTTTCTCTTCCACTCAGACCATTTGGCCAGTGCTTATGGGCCACCTAATATGTGTCAGATATTATGAAGATAGAAACAGAGAAGACAAAGTCTCTGTTCTCCAGGCGTTATCTTTTATTAGCGAAGACAGAAAAGCGAGCAAATGCCAAGGCAGCAGTGTGCTAAAGGCTCTCCGTGAAGAACACCGAGCCGGAACAGGGCCCGGCCCAGAGCCTGAAGGCAGAGGCCCAGAGGAGGGAGCACCTTACCGTGTTGGTTTTGGGGATTCACTTGTGAGATAAAGGGTAATACAAGTGTCATATATAAGCAGTGTCTTAGAACATTCCCATTCAAACCTTCACCCTATGAGAGAGGCCTCAGAGATTTGTAGATATCAAAGTGAAAAAATCTCCATTCAGTGACCACTGAAACCCAAGGATATAATGTATGAGAGGGACCATAGCATGCATGTCAAATAAATCAGGTTGATATCACTTTAACGAAAGTTTGATGTATTTAATTTTCTACATACTGCCATAATTGGTATTCATATAGTATATAAGTTTAAATCAGCCCCACAGTTTGTATAGTCTTTACTGTAGTTCTGTATTAACTGTTGACTAGCAAACACTGTGAACTTCTAAGTGAAGAAAAGGCCAAAACAGAATTGAAAAAGGCCTAAAAATTGAACTTGTATCCAAACTGTTCTCAGAACAAAGGCTATTTATCAGCGTTGATGATGCCTCGAAGCCTGTTGTAATGTAGTAGACTACAAATTTAATTATGACAAGCACTTGGCTAGGAGAGAGGTGGTTGGTTACTCGATGCATCTTTGGAAAATCATTTAATCTCAAACTCTAGGCTCACTCTAGTCTAGACCAGGAAATTCCCATAAAAAAAATTAAAAAGGGTGAACCTTCTGCACAATGCAGCGCTCAGGGGATGGGCTTGGTGAATATAATATAGGGTAAATCCCAGCCCTCCCTTGACTCTGTCTAGCCTCCTTTTACAGTGAATAAATTGCCCAGCAACACGCAAGTGTCCTGGCCAGGCACATCAACAGCAAAACAGAGCTCATGTCTTTATGTCCGCTCTCTAGACCTCAGAAAGTGTCACAGGAACCTCATGGGATAAAACATGCACCGTGAGCTGTTTGTGAGGAATCTACCATATCACCTCCCTAGATACCACAGGAAAACTTGTGGTTGCTAATTAGATACCTGCTATAAATGCCATTCAAAAGAACCTGAGGATCTTGCAGTTCTGGGCAGCACAACAAAACTGATAGTTTAGATGCCTTCCCCTACTGATTCCTGTTTTCTGACCAGCAAAGCTACCGTCTAATCAGAGGGTTCTGAGTCTTACTCCCGAAACTCATAGGCAGCTGGGTGTGGTGAAGCTGGCTCCAGTTTGGGTCAGCTCACCAGGGGCACAGCTGAGGGGGTTCTTGTCTCTCTGTCGTGTTTCTGTGCTTCTCAAAGGTTTGAGATTCCTTCTATAAGAATAAATTCAACAAATATCTACTCCAAAAATATTTCTTATCCCTATATTTCAAGTTTTATAGTACAATACAATTGAGGAAAATTTAAATTACTGAGATAAATCAACTAACTTTTCACTTTTAGAGCAAAACTAGGGAACACACTCAGATTTTAAACTCCACATATTCTGACAACAGATGTGCTTCTATATTGGAATCTGAGAACTCCTGGTATATTAACCTGGAATGCTTTTCTCTGCATAGTCACATGAATATCCCTCACTTCTGTTAAATCTTTGCAGTTTGGTTTAATGATATTTATGGACAATAAGTATTTAGTGTATTTAGGTGAAACAGAAGGTGATAGGATTATTGGTCCTTAGGGCTATCTTGGACAAGATGTGAATATATACAGTAAAATTACTGTGAAGTGTCTCTCTGTAATTATACCTTTTGTATAAACCTAATGATTATTCCATTATTCACAACTTTGAACAGAACTATCTGTTTTTTCAAGTTTCTATGTGCAGCAATAATCTGGCAGACAAACCAGCTCTTGTGGTTGGCATAACGTCGAGCTGCCCGGTGTCTTGTGTGTGCGTTTGCCCAAGTACCTCGGTGAGAATAGCGGGAATTCCTATTGGCATGAAGGCGGTAGGGTAACAGGAGGAGGTGCAGGAGGCAGGCACGGGGTGGCCATGGTCTCGGCTCCAGAGTCAGGGAGCCATGTCCCCTGCAGCCGGAACGCGCAGCTTGCTCAGCACTTCGCTCTGATTAACGCCTGACTCCAGCTTTCCCCAGAGAAATCTGGGAAATTTCGTAGACTGGTAAAGTTACAGTGGATACCATATTCCAGAAAAGCAAACGTATACACCTAAATCTCACATTGTAACCATAAATATGCACAGTGATGGTGTTGATTAAATATAAAGACCTTTTAACCACTTCACAATTTGAGCCCTGGGCTTGAAGTTTACATAACCTCTCAAGTCTTTGGTAGACGACAATGAGGTTTCGAAGCCTGCAGCTACGCCCCATAGGGTCTACATCACAAAATAAACTCACGTGTGTATGGAAAACTGATCTTTAACGAGGTGACAAAGGATACACGGTGGAAAATGGCAGTTTTTCCAGCACATTATGCCGGGCTAACTGTATCTCCACAAGTAACAGTATGAAACTGAACCCTTTACATCAGACACGAACACAAACTCAAAATCAATTAAAGTCTTAGATATAAGATTGGAAACTGTAAAACTTCTAGAAGAAAACATAGGCCAAATGTTTATTGGCACTGGTCTCGCAAAGGGTTTCTCAGATAAGACATCAGTAGCTCAGAAAACGAAGGCAAAAATAGACAAGTGGGAGTTTTTCAAAACAAAAATTGTGGGTCCGGGGATTTAGCTCAGTGTTTCAGATGTTTGCCTGGTCCCTAGTTCAATCCCCGGTACCACATACCACGATGCTGGGTATGGCGGCTCATGCCTGTAATTCCAGCACTGGGGAGGAAGAGTCAGGAAGATTGCTATAAACTTGAAGCTAGCCTGGGCTACATAGTGAGTTCAGGTCAGTGTGAAGTACAAAGCAAGATCCTGTCTCACAAAAACTAAACAAATAAAAGTAAAAATTAAGAATAAAATTTAAGGGCCGGAGGGTTAGCTCAGTGGTTCTGGCACCTGCCTCGCAAGCGCAAGGTCCTGAGTTCGATCCCTGGCAACCACATACGATGCTGGGCCTGGTGACTCACACCCACCAGCCATCAACCAGCAATCAGCACCACGTACCACAGTGCTGGGCGTGGTGGCTCAAGCCTGTCATCCCAGCACTCAGGAGGCAGAAGCAGGAGGATGGCTGTGTTTGAGGCTTGCCTGGGCTACATAGTGAGCTCAGGGCCAGCCTGAACTACAAATTGAGACCCTGTCTCAAAAAAAAAAATTCATCATTTCTAGTCATTCAAGAGATGCAGATGAAAACAATACTGAGATTTCACCTCACCCCAGAAAGCATGGCTGCTGTCACAAAATCAACCAGCAACAGATGCTGGCAGGGCTGCGGGGAGAAAGAAACCCTTCTCCACTGTTGGAGGGAGTGTAAGTTGGTGCAACCATTATGGAGAACAGTGTGGAGATTCCTCAAAAAACTAAGATTAGAAGTCCCACTTGACCCTGCTATTTCCCTTCTAGGAGTGTACATGAGAGAATTAAAAGCATCATATCACAATGACATATGTGCTCCCAGGTTTATAGCAGCGCAGTTTATAATAGCTATAACTTGGAAACAGCCCAAATGCCC
>PVIC010024415.1:0-26032 GCA_004025085.1 Thryonomys swinderianus | reverse complement strand
CATAGAAATGTGATATCTGGATTTGGGACAACCACCGTAGAACTGCGATGTGATAAGCCTGAGGCAACTTTAAAGAGGATGCTAGAAATACTGCTCGCACTTAACTGAGTTTCTGGATGTAGCCCAGCAGTCCTGATGATAAAGATTTCTCTAAAGAAATCCTTGCCTGCTTTCCCCCTGGTTTTAATTGAGATTCTATTTATATGACTTAAAATCTTCACCTGCCGTTTGGAAAGATATTAGAAAAAAACAGTCCCTGGGAGCAGTGGAATTACTAACCAATTGGTCAAAAAGATCAAGAACATTGTATATACACATATAATATACCAATAAAGATTCAAATTAAAAAAATAAACTGATAAAACAAAGATCAAGAACAGGAAACATGATGAGTCTAAAGATCCAGCAGCATAGTAGCATAAAACAAAAGGCATCTTGGGCAGAGACAAGTCTGCTTAGAGCATTCTGACCCCAGTGTACATGCAGAACATCCAGGTGTGGTGCACAAATGAGCATAAGCAATGCTGTTCTGTTTCATACGTAGTTGGAACTCTCACCTGCCAGTGATAACGGGGGGGGGGGTTCCCCAAAGACAGCAAAGCAAAGCACAAGTGGAGGCATCAACATTTGACTGACACAGAAAAGAAATTCTTACGAACTATGAAAAATACAGAAAGATGGAAGAAGAGCAGAGCTCCAAAGAGACGGCTTAGCCAAGATAATAAAATAGCGTACGTGGCTTCAAATACAGAAAGTCAAAGTGTCTTCAAGCTCCTATCTTTTACCACATGTTAATCTTCTCTTGAGATTTAATATTCTGAATTGGGTCTGTTTCATTTCCCTTAAATTCAGCATCTTAAACTTATTATGGGAGTTAGTCACACTGTCAATTTTGATTTTATTAATTGATTTATTTTCCTCTTTGAGGGCTACTGGGAATCAAATGTATCCTTTCCTTTCACTGTCAGTTTCTATGCTGCATACAACCAAATTAGAAAAGGACTGATAACCACACAGAAAAATGGGCCACACAAGTATTTCATAAAAGAAACTATCCAGAGAGCCAATAAACATTTCAAAGATTCTCGGCTGTATCAATAACTAGAGAAGCGGAAATTAAATTTGTTTTTACCACTACCTGATCCGAATGGCTAAAATTCCAAACAAAATAGCAGCTGTTGGTGATGATGTAGAACAAGGGAAACTTTCGGTTGCAGTGGTGAGAGAGAACTCATGAAAAATTGATACAGCCCCTTTGGAAAGCTGGCACCACTGACTAGTAAGGGACAGACACTTAACTTCTGATCCAAGTATCTTATATTCATTTAACAAAAATTCATGTAAATGCTTACTCCTCCAAATTATGAGTAAAATTTCATGTAAATGCTTACTCTACCAAATTAAGAGGAGCATTTATTATGCTGTCCTATAAGCAGATTTAAAAGCAAATTATCTACCCTGATTAGAATAGAAAAAATGAATTGTCTATTTCACATAGTGTAAAAATACACAGAAATGAAAAGATAAGCAAAGAAAAAGCTCTACTGCTAAAAAGAAAATATATGTTGGGCTGGTGATTTAGCTCAGTGGTTCTGGTAACTGCCTAGCAAGTTCAAGGTCCCTGGTTCAATTGCCGGTAACCACATACAACAATGCTGGGCATGGTGATTCACACCTACCAGCAATCAGTACCACACACCACAGTGCCTGGCTTGGTGGCTCATGCCTGTAATCCAAACAATGGGGAGACAGGTGGGAGGATTGCTGAGTTTGAGGCTTGCCTGGGCTACACAGTGAGTCTAAGGCCAGCCTGAACTACAAAGTGAGACCCTGTCTCAGAGGAAAGAAAGAAAGAAAGAAAGAAAGAAAGAAAGAAAGAAAGAAAGAAAGAAAGAAAGAAAGAAAGAAAGAAAGAAAGAAAGAAAGAAAGAAAGAAAGAAAGAAAGAAAGGAAGAAAGAAAGAGAAAGGAGAGAAAGAGAGAAAGAAAGAGAAAGAAAGAAAGGAGAGAGAAAGAAAATAGACACATATTTAAATACCTAGTAGTAGAAAATATACCATACATAAAAGAGTTGATGCACAAATTTAAATAAAGTTAGGTGGACAAGCTTATGTATGTTATGCAATGACCAAAAATCAACAAAGCTAAAGACAGTATAATGATAACTTCCCAAAGGAGGTATTAAGGTCGACATGATTGCATTCCTCCCAAACTCACAAAACTGTGCCAAATGCCAGCATGTGGGTGTTTGGGAGATGATAATGTCCTCAGAGTTCTATTCTCCTGGAAGGATATTTTCCTTTTCTTTCTTTCTTTCTTTCTTTCTTTCTTTCTTTCTTTCTTTCTTTCTTTCTTTCTTTCTTTCTTTCTTTCTTTCTTTCTTTCTTTCTTTCTTTCTTTCTTTCTTTCTTTCTTTCTCCCTCCCTTCCTTCCTTCCTTCCTTTTTCCCTCTCTCTTTCATCTTTGTGTGTGTGTGTGTGTGTGTGTGTGTGTGTGTGTGTGTGTGTGTAGGAGATCAAACGTAGGATCTTGCAAGTGCCAGGGAGGTGTCTGGGCCACTGAGCTAAATCCCCAGCCCCAAATGGAAGGAACTCTTGCCCTTATAAAAGAGGACCCAGTGAGCTTCTTGCTCCGTTCTCCTGTGTGAGAACAGAGCAAGAAGGTGCCAACTGTGTGGCAAGGAACAAATCCTCACCAGTCACTGAATCCGCTGGTATCATGATCTTGATTTCACAGTCTTTGGAACAGTAAGTACTACAATTTTCTGTATTTTTACAGTATTTTTAGCTGGCTGAAAGGACCAACATAGGCTTCAGTAGAATTTGGGAGATGGCAGAACTGAGTCAGAGAACTGAAAATGTTCTGTGCTTGTATTAGGATGATGGTTACACTGTTCAAAGTAACTTGTGAAACCATTCAGTTATGACTGTGCAGTTCTTGGTATACATGCATTTCTTTATTTAGCTGACAAGTTCATACCCCAAATCCTCTCTCGCTGACTTGGTTTCACTATTATATTTCATAATATTGACGTTTTTATTTCAAAATCTACTCATTACATTTCATTACTGTCCCACCATTTTTCAGGTTGCAACTACGCTTAATTTCTTAAAACTTCCCTGTCTTTTACCCAATTGCAACAAACTTAGCAGTGACTATTAGAACTCTTTGTCTTTGTCTAGAATTTCCTATCACTTTTTTGATTGACACTTTTAATTTCCTTTCTGCCTCTCTCATCAGTTTTATCTCTGTAGCCCACCCAGGGGAGTTATGTAAGTATAATTTTAAATTAGCCTAATTTCTCAACCTCAGTTGAGAATGGGAGGAATTGTTCAGCAAGAGGATAAATATTTCTTAGAATCATTTTTATAATGGGCAAATGTAAGGCTACTGCAGCCTCAGTTGATTCCCATGGCACCCACAACTCCTTTGCAGTTACCTTTAGAATTAACTGCTCATTCCCACCTTCATAAATCTGGCTGAGAATTCCATCAGAGTTTGACCTGGTAGACCTTTAAATTTTGCAAGTGAAGGAAGGTCTACAAAAACTTAGAGAATGATTTTTAACAACAAAAGTACTTAAGGATGATATATATATATTATATGTATATATATGTATATATACATATATTACATATGTATATACATATGTACATATATGTATATATGTACATATGTATATAAAACCTAAGTAAACACATTTTTTTCTTTCAATGGAACAGAACATAAATCTGAATCACTTCCAGCATTAGTTAATAATATCAAGGGGAGAGGTCCTCCTTGTTTTAGAGGGAATGTGTGCCCATCCAAGCGCTGCTCTTCACTTCCACATTGAATTAGTGAGGTAGGTTTTATTTTTCCAACCAAAATTTTAGAAAAAGAGACCCATAAAAGTCTATTAATTGCTAAGGATTATATAACAACTAAGGGACTCAGCATGGAGATATGAACCTTAGGCTATGTGATCTCACAGGAGAGATACCTGTGGTCTTCTTTATCTTTCTGTCTTCACATGTTTGGAGTCTAATGACACACACATGCATACTGACAGGCCAGGGGCCACTCATTACTTACATAACATTTTTAAAATAGATTTGTATAGGCCTCCTTTTATTTTGGTGCCCACCATTGAATATCTAAATTGAGAAGAGATTATCTTTATCTTTTGTAATGTACCATTTTGAAAGTTATCCATCAAACCAGTTGGAAGTCATGCCTGGGAATTTCTAGGCTGCTGATAATAATGCTAACTTTCTTTTCATTAGTTCCATTCATTAGCTTCAATAACTGCATATATTAACAAGACCTCACACATATATTAAACCCATAACTTATTAATGTTCAGAATAAAATTTGATTGCTATCTTTTGCAGTACATGACTTGATTATGAATCAAATTGAACTGCTACTCCATATATTTTAATAGAAGTGGTGACTGTTAGTTTGTTCCCCTAATTATTTTCCTTTCAGGCAAATAAACAATAAACACATTTTTAAACACTCATATACAAAGACACACAATTTCCAAATGGTAACAATTTAAGTGTGATTTAGTAGTGCATAGGAAAAAATCTCTTGTGATAGGCAGTATAATAACTTCTCAAGATCTCAGAAAAAGTCTCCTTAAAGTAATTTGAGTAAAACTTGATGTACTGATAAAATCTATTTGAAATCTGTTTCTCCATCTTTAGACATGGAGAGTTCAGTGAGAGCTGGTGGCTTGGGCATGAGTGAGAGGATGATGAGGCACCTGATTTAGCCATCCTCACAAGGTAGTTACCCTCTTCAGTATTTTGTCTGCCTCCTGCTGCCTGAGCAGCTGAGGGGAGGTGATTACCTATGTAAAGCTCACCTGTTCTGCTGACTGAGGCAACCACAGAGAGAACGGTTGCTTGTGAGGTGAGAAGGCGAAAGAGATTTTTAAAAATGATTTGAGAAGAGATGCTGAAACAAAAGAGAATATTGATTTTTTTTAAAGTAAGACTTGCTCTTTAAACAATTCTTATGGTCCCATTTGACTTGGCTATTCCCCTGCTAGGTACACACTTGAAAGAATTAAAAGATTCGTATCACAGTGACATATGTGCACCCATGTTCATAGCAGCTCAGTTTGTGATAGATAAATCTTGGAAACAACCCAAATGCCCATCAAAAGGAGACTTGATAAAGTTGATGTGGTTTTTCTATAAAATATTACTCTGCCATAAAGAATGATAACTTTGAGTTATTTATATTCAAACGGATGTACCTTCAGACATACTCCAAAGCAAAATAAATAGGTCACAGATGTGTAAATATCATATCTTTTCTCTGGTATGAGAAATTGAAGATGTAAATGAACTCTATAATATATCATAGATATTATGAAATGGAAAATATTCAAAGGGAAATGGGGTGTAGGAGTAAGTAACAAGAGGAAGAAAAAAATATGATGGTAAAAAGGGAAACAAAGCCTATGCATATAGGGGTGGGGAGTTGTAAAGTGGGTGGGGGAATTAAATATAAAGAGAATTATATTGTGTTGTATGTTGGTACAAATTCTCAATATTCTGTGTGCTATCCTGATGTGTATATATATAAAGTACCAATAAAGATTCAAATTAAAAAAATCTTACAATCATTTTACATAGCTTTTCACACAATCCTTCATAGACGTGCAATTGGAGTGTTCTTCAGCACACCGAGGCTTTTGGGGCAGTGGGGAGGGCAGAAAGTAAGTACCTTGGCCTGTCCAGCTTGTGTGATGGCAGGAATGTTAAAGAGCTGTCCGGTGTAAAAGTGAAGTCCACTGAACAGGATCACTGCGATCGAGTCTCCATCCTTCTCAATGACTTCAAGAATATCCTCTGTTCGTAAGATTTGTTCCCCCTAAATCATATCAGACACACATTATGCAGTCATTACAATTTGTCACTTCATACTTATTAACCTGAAATTCACCATCTCTTTCT
This sequence comes from Thryonomys swinderianus, assembly GCA_004025085.1. Lineage (NCBI taxonomy): Eukaryota > Metazoa > Chordata > Mammalia > Rodentia > Thryonomyidae > Thryonomys > Thryonomys swinderianus. Next base: position 20,082 of record PVIC010024415.1, on the reverse strand, counting down.
CACCATACGAAAAAATGAAAGTAGCTTTTTATTTCCACACTAATGCTCTTTAAAAATGTGAAGACCAGTATTTCCGCACATATATTTATTATTAAGAAATAATCATAAGCCGGGTGTGGTGGCTCACGCCTGTAATCCCAGCACTCGGGAGGCAGAGACAGGAGGATTGCTGAGTTCAAGGCTTGCCTGGACTACATAGTAAGCTCAGGGCCAGCCTGAACTACAAAGCGAGACCCTGTCTCAAAAAAAAAGAAAAAAAAAAAGAAATAATCATAAAATAGCAAAACAGAGTTTTTTACAATATCAGTCTTTGCAACAACATATTTGCTTCATTTATCCTCTAGTTTTGCTTTTAATTTACTATACATATATATATATATATAGAGAGAGAGTATATATATATATATATATATATATATATCTGTGAATTTTACTCTTTTTAAATACAAATAGAACACTAAGAAATCCATGAAAACTCATAGAACAAGAGAAATGTGTTGAAAATAAGTCAAATTACTAATGTGATATAATTCTTTTTTAGAGAAGAGCAAATATATCTTCATTCTGAATATTTAATAATTTCTGTTAGCCTAATTATAAAATCTCCAAACTAGAGACCAAGATTCAATCTTGAGAAACAAAATCAAAAATTTCCATTAGCATTCAGCATATTTTCTTCTGTGTCTCTCCACTATAACTCATGTTTGTAAATGGATTTAGATTTTTCTTTGCAAAATATTTTAGGTGAAAGAATCTGATTAAATACAAGACATTTCCTTATATTCTAACCACTTTGATTAACTTACCAAGTGCTTATGAACTTTTGTCAGTGCTAAATTTAACCTGACTTTGATGAATTAATGTTAGTGGAAACTTCCTTCAGTTTAAGTTATAATTCTTGTTATTTGTCAATCACTCTGATCCATGCTTCTGTTATTTGTGACTTGTCTGTGTGTCAGGAGTGGGTTGTAACTATAAGTGAGTATGTATGTATTTAAAGTCTGGAATTTGTTGACAGAAAAAGAACAGAATTGATACTGAAGTCTCTGAAATGCGAAGTGAAATACACCTACAGAGAAAAATCTAGCACATAAAGAGAATAAATTATAATAAAATTTATAAATAAAATTTAAAAATTATTAGTTTGAAATTTTTATTCATAAAACAATTTAATACAGCTGGCTATCACAATTATAAATAAATAAGGACAGTACTGTGTAAATTGGTAGGTAATTTATTTCTTTAAAGAATCAATATTAAAGCAAAAAAAAAAAAATGGGCCGGAGGGTTAGCTCAGTGGTTCCAGCGCCTGCCTCGCAAGTGCAAGGTCCTGAGTTCGATCCCCGGGAAGCACATACAATGCTGGGCGTGGAGACACGCCCACCAACAATCAACACAGCATACCACAATGCCGGACGTGGTGGCTCACGCCTGTCATCCCAGTACTCGGGAGGCAGAGACGGGAGGATTGCTGAGTTCGCGTCGGCTTGCCTGGGCACCATAGTGAGCTCAGGGCCAGCCTGAACTACAAAGCGAGACCCTGTCTCCAAAAAGCAAAAAAAAAAAAGAATCAATATTAAGAAAGAAAGAGATCTTCATGGACAGATGAAAAATAAAATCTTTGGCAGCCCAGAAGACATTGCTCAGTATGAATTTGAAGACATAAAAGGATGACTATCCTGCCAGGTGCAAGGGTGTGAGTCTGTCATCCAGAGACTCCTGAGGCTGAGGCAGGAGGGATGGACTATTTAACCTGGACCCTGTAGTGAAAGTCTACCTCAGAAAACAAAGCGAAAACAAACAAAAAATCACAACTTAATACAAATTAAAATTATGAAAGATATTTAAAAAGAAATATAGTCACAAAGATAGATGGGGGCTCATTCATGCTAACGTTTTCATCCAGCACTTCAAAACACTCTTTCTGAACTTACGATTAACTCATTAAAATTCAAATCACTTCTTTCTAACGTTAAAACTTGTGATTGTTACTGACCATATTAATTTATGCTAGAAATCAATAATTTATATAGGACATGTGCAGTAAATATATTCTCACAAATGTGAGAATTTTATTCCATTAATTTCCTGCATATTGGCAAACAAAAGTGGATACAGCAACTCTTTAATTTTTTCAAAGTAGTTTCACATGGAAAGAAGTAATTGATTGAACATTGGCTTATCACTTTGGAACCATAGTGTGCAAAACCTAAAATGTATTTTCTATTTTATTTTTTTATTAAATTGAGTTGATTGTGGAAATCAGTGTGAAGATTCCTCCTGGAATACAAGTTCCATGTGGACCCTGCTATTTCCTTGGTGGGCCTATTCATGAAAGAATTAAAAGCATCATCCACAGTGAAATATGTGCACACATGTTTATAGTAGCTCAGTTTATTTTCTATTTTGAGCAATATGATCTAGTAGGACCAGAATATTTTTATACTTTCTTAAAATTTCCATTAAAGTAATGAAAATAATAAACTTTTGAAGAAATGGAGGGAAAATCAATACTAAATAGAATCCTGATGAATATTTATTTCTTTGTCATATACCTCTCTTGGCTGTATCATCTGCATACTTTTCTCCACATCAAGTCCATGGAGTTGAAGCTGTGACTCAATAGCATACTGGAAGAGAAGGGCAATTCATTTATTAAATCAAACTGGATGCACAGAAAGGCAATGAAATAACAACTCTGAAAACAAACAATAAAATAGCAATATAACTTGTTATATTAAATCAAAGGTCAAATATAAAAATGACTAAAGCATATATCAAAGAAAAACTACTTAATATGAGTTAAGCAGAAATCTGAACATTCTTCAAAATAGTTCTAATTAGAGATGAGTGGGAATATAGGGGTCATTTGAACTTAAGGAATCACAAGAGATTTTTATATTGAAAGTCTACTAAGCCAAGTCAAAATCAGATTTCAAGAATAACTAGTGAACAGTACTAAAAAAATTTAAAAAAAGAATAACTAATGAGTAATATGGACTTGATATACTTCAAACATAACATAAAAGTGGTTTGGTCTAGAAAGAGCAATCTAGTGGAATGAAAGGGCATTAAGGAATCTATTTCATTGACAATATGATATGCATGGGAATAAGCAATTACAAGGACCCAATTTTTAATGATATTGGGGTTTTGCCCCTTTTAGTAAAATAATGGCTAGTGGTTTCAACATAATTACATGCCATAGAATTACAGATGTAGGCTAAAATAGTTAACATAAATATAGAAAGCAAGTTTCGCTAACACTGAAACTGACGTGCACAATGAACTGTGTGTATGTGTTTTTCCAGAACAAAGAAATTTCTTATTGACCAAATTACTGATGTTATGGCACTCTTTTGGGATCCACGAGAGACTTTTTAATTAAATTCTTTATTGGTACATTTTATACATAGCTCACCATCACACTCAACATATATTTTTAATCATTAATAAATCAATCTTTTGATAGTAAGGTATCCATAATTATGCCAGCATGCTATGAAAATAAAAGGGCAAATGAAAGCTTACATTTCAATTGTATGTAGCTAAAAGTTTAAGCACTGGGCTTCGTATTGATTTGATTTCATAAAATAAAGCAGCAACAAGAATTAATAAAACTTTTATAACTACATTTGATTTAAACCAGCAGTTTACTCAATATCTTTTAAAAGCCTAATAAATCAATGTTGCTATCCAATTCTTTCATCCCTTAACACATGTTTTAGCTGAACAACAGAAATAAATCTACCATCTATTAAAACTACTTAAATCAAAAGCATTGACAGATGTTTTTATTATAAAGTTACTTTTGAAAAATTAATGAATGCATCAAGTCAGGCAAATGATGCTTCCTTCTATGAAGAGAAGAAAAAACATAGAATTTGAGGAAATCCTTACATGATCAGAAGAGAAGGCTTTGGCTTCTAAAAGAATTTTATACCTCGTTGGTGTGGGCTTAAAGAATGATAACTGCAATAAAATAGATTTATTAAGAATGTGTTAAGGTACAATTTATATGTGTTTTCATTTTATGTTACACTTTCATTTTATAATCTCCAGTATTTTAGAGGTACTTATTAATTAAACATTTAAGATAGCTGTCAGGGGGTACTTTTTCAATTAGACTTGTTTAGAGTGAGTTATACAGAAGACGAAGACATTGCCTCAGGATGTTTATCAATGGAAAAAGCAAACTCAGGGAAAAATGTATAGCAGATAAAACAACTTCTCATACTTTATTTAAATGTCATTTGAACACTTATCTTTGAATGATGTAATGGTAATTTCTTTAGTTTGAAACGGAAGTATTTTGTTCAATGTATGTCTTTCTTATAATTTGGCTTCTGTTAGGTAGTTTTCCACTTTATGTTATGGCATGTTGTTTCAGGCCTCGCTAAATGTATATGAATATGAAATCTTTGGTCTTAGACACGCCTGGGGGAAGCAGCCCATTTGTTGACTGAGGCGCTCTCATTTCCCCACCATTTCTGGAGAGGTGTACTAAGAGTAACAGTGAGGATGATGACTATCATCAGCCAGGGCTGGTTACTGGCCAGGCTGCCACAGTAGCTTCCACTGATCATCACACTCAGTCCTCCTGGGGACCCGTGAGGCAGGTGCTGTCTTCACTTTTACAATGGAAGCCATGAAAATTCAGACATGGAGAGTCCGTTCTCTAGTGTCTAACAGACACTAACTAACTTGGCGGCAGGTTAAAACCAAGGACGTCTATGTATGTAGAAGTGTTTTCAAAACACACTTAAAACACTAGGTCAGTGTTTTCAGTGCCAAGGAATGGCTATAGACACTATATTCCAAACTGAGAATATGCTTCATAGTTTTAAGATATAAGTGTCACAGGTTTAAGATATAATGAGTACTTCAACAATTTAGCTCACTGAAAGTACTAAAATAGCGTTTCTCCAATTTAGTCTTACAGTTCATACCCTTTTAACATATTTTACAAAATAGCCCATGATAGAACACTGACCAACCAACCCACCCTGTTAAAGTCCAGTATATTTAAAACTGCTCCTCTGAGGAGTTCAATGCTCTGGTAGCAACTGCGCATTGTTGTATCATGTACTTGCAAGCAGTTTACCTCTTCCCCATCAGGACTCCTTTTTCTTATGTTCACAGATATTCTAAAACCTGCTAGAGTCAACTATTGAGGAAACCACTTTATCGTGGTCCAACATTTTCTGGTAAAAAAAAAATGAAAATAACTCCATATCTTATTTTTAAATAAGGAAAACCTCAGATGCTCATGAATTAAAGATAGAAAATCATAAGATTTCACAAATGAGTGTAATCTAAAGACTGGTGGGAAAGGAAACTTACCAGTAGGAGATGTAAGTTAACAGTCAAAGCGTTCATTAAGGCTATTTCTTTCTCGCTGGCTCCTGTAAAAAATCATCCTATCATAATTTATACAGTTTTATCTAAAGATACTGGGAAAACAAGGGAAGGAGCTTCACTCACTCATTCTTAATGTTTTTTTAGAGATAAGGTCACATTAGATGTGTCATCATAAAGAAAGGGAGTTCCCCCCCACTTGACATATTTTATCAAATAGCAACTAGATTTACATGCATGTAGCCAGCTAAAAGAAGTTTCTCCTTTTTGGGGTTATAAATAACAAAACAAAATAACGAAACCTTTTATTTTGCCTATAAACTAGGAATGATTTGTCCTATTTTCAGCTAGTTTGCAAAATATCCAAAGAGAACATTTTTTGTGTGTGTTGTGCATTTTTAAAAGGATTCTCAGCAGATATTAAGGCCAATCACATTTCTAAAGTTGGCTATTTCTATCATCATATTTTAAATGCATCTTTAACACAAGGGGGCTACTTTGCAAACATATTCCACTGTTATTTGCATGAGATATGTAGCAGACAAAAACCCACAAAGCCAAATATAATAGCCCAAATAACTCTAGGGTTTACTCCCATACACACTGAGATGAAAATTGATAAGGATGTATAGTGCCCAATGAGGAAATATTCAAAATAAAGATACTTTTTAATGTAGTTATATTCTGACATAATTTCTCTTAGAACAAGCTTTGGTAGTTTCTGATCCACAAAATAAGCTGTTAGTGTAAAAACTGAGGGGATAAAAAATATTTTTAGTTTTTTAAAAAAATATTTTTATTGGTACATTGTATGTACACATCGTGATCAAATTCAATATTAGAAATTTGTACTAGTGTATGACACAATTTAATTCTCATTTTTTCCCATTCCCCTACCAACCCCACAACCTCCCACCCCTAAATACATATGCTTTGTTTCCTTTTTTTTAAATTACATCACGTTTTTTCTTTACCCCTCTTTACTCACTCCTCACATTTCCCTTTGCATATTTCTATTTTGCAATACCCATCACACATTCTAGAACTCATTAACATCTTCAATTTCTCATACCTGAGAACAGATACAATATTTACACATCTGTGACCTATTTATTTCACTTATGAGTATGTCCTGAAGGTACATCCATTTGAGTATAAATGCCTCAAACTTGTCATTCCTTGAGGAAGAGTAGTACTCCATTTTATAGAAAAACTACATTGTCTTTATACCAGGCTCCAGTTGATGGTCATTTGGGTTGTTTCCAAACTGAGCTATCACAAGCTGAGCTGTTATGAACGTGGTTGCACATATGTCACTATGGTATGATTCTTTTAATTCTTTTGTGTATATTCTTAGCAGGGCAATAGAAGGATCAAGTGGGAACTCTAATTCTAGAGGGGTTTTTTTAGGACTCTCCATACTGACTTCCATAGAGAGTGTACCAGTCTACATTCCAACCAACAGTGGAGAAGAGTTTATTTTTCTCCTCAGCTTTGCCAGCTTTTGTTGCTGGCTAATTTCAACATAGCAGCCATTCTTTGTGAAATGAGATAAAATCTTAGTGTTGTTTTCATCTGCATCTCTTGAATGACCAGCAATGTTGAGCATTTCTTCATATGTTCTGGGAAGCTTTTACTTCTTCCTCTGAAAAGTGTCTGTTCATTTCAGCTGTCCATTTTTGAACTGTGTCTTTAAATTTGGGGGGACTGATTATTTTAAGCTCTTTATATATTTTAGATAGTAGGCCTTTGTCTGAGAGACAGCTGGTAAAGATTCTTTCCCAATTTGCTGGTTGTCTTTTTGCTCTGCTGGTGGTTTCCTTTGCTGTGCAGAAGCATTTTAATAAAAAGATCCCATTTGTTGATTTCTTCTACTAGCTCTCATGCTATAGAGGTTTTGTTCATAAAGTCTTTCCCTAAGCCAATTTTTCAAATAATGAATTTTTCCCTGGTTTTCTGGGAACACAACAAAGGTACACATTCACCCAGACATATATTGGGCTATGTTAACTCAGACTTCTACTAAGGAATCCTCACTGCAGTAAAGTTTGGAAGCATTAACAGAGGTGTTTATTGCAAAATGTACCTAAATGCACAAACAAGCCAAGGGCTTTCACTGTGAAAAACAATTCAACTGATTTTTAACTCATTTTCAGTTTATTTTAAAAGAAAATTTGCCTAAGTGACCTGTTTCTTTGGAGTCACTTTGGATTGCACATCTAAAGACAGCATTGCTCTAAGTAATTTCAAGATTATTGGTATTGCACCAGAAAAGAAACCTTCTTTGCCCCCTACTTTGTAAACAAAAACTATTTCAACTTATTGTTGTTCTTTTTCATATTCCTAACAGTATTCTGCAAATTAATATGCAAACAAAAACTGTAGGTATTTAAGGGAAAACATGTTACCTGTATCTAAGATGTTCATTAGGATTTGAAGGCACATTTATTTTAGATGACGATCTAGTATTAGCTGTAATAAATGCCAAGATTTGAATTACTTCTTCTGAAAAGCAGTTGAGCCACAACTCTCAGTCAAATATGTGTATGTGCTACTTATTTACTACTGAACACCACAGTTGGCTTTCTCAGAAGATGAAGCTTTGGCAAACACAACCACCATCTCTCTATCTCTAAGTCTGGCAAATTCACAAGGGTAGAGTCATCATGCCATGCCAGGCTGCCATATCTATGACTTGCATTCTCTCATATGGTCTTCACAGCAACAGGACAAGGTTTCTAGTGATTTTCTTTATTGTGTCCATGAGGAAATGGACATCCAAAGAGTTGAGCTGACTGACTAAAAGTATGTTAGGAAATAATAATAATAATCTTTGTTTGCATTTTTGCTTGGAAGTGTTCTTTACAATGTATACATTGTAAGGTACACGCAGGAGATCCAGGCTCTTCTCTTTGTGTCTTTCTTACTATAATTTCAGTCTTTCACGACATGAAGGTGACAAGGGCCATAATATGCTTGACACTACTTGATAAGGAATGCTACTAGAGTCTTGGAATGGCCACAACATGTTCCACAAATGTTATTAAACAGATGCAATTATTATTGTAGCTTTGATTATTAGGTCTGCAATCAGGCTAAGTGCAAAAGTTTTACCTCTGTTTTGCAAATAGCAAATTTTGTGGCCTCTAGAGGTGGCTGGCATATAGTCAGGGACCTGTGACCACTGGGGTGGAGCTGCCAGAGATTATTGCTTTTTCAAGGCCAACCACAAATTTCATAAAGCAATTTATGTTTATATTATAACATTTTATAAGCTCAAATGCATGTATCTTGCCCTTTGTGATTTTTATGTATCCAGGGAGAAGGAAGCATCATAATGATGCTAATAATATTCTTCAGCAATTCTATTTCTAGCATCTTGATAATATGACATTAATTATATGGGAAAGTTAATCCATGTTCTGTGGAATTGTTGGCTCCATATAAATCCTTTATGAATAGTTTTCTTCACATCTAAAATTAAAACTTTTTCTCTGTCTGTGAATAAATATAGACATTGTCTTTTTCTCCTCTCTATCCATTCCATCAATTTGCACAGACAGTAATTTTTATTATCCTCTTCTTACTTCTTTCTGAGAAAATTTGATGATAAAATAAAGCTGAAGAAGATTCCACCTTTACTCAAAGTACACACATTTCTACTTGTTCATGACACATTTACACAAGCCTAGTAGGTAGGAAGAAATAAACGTGACATTTACTACACTTTTATATACCACAAAATTATTGTAATTATTTTATGATTTAAACCACATCTACTTTCAGAGTTTGACTTTTCTTGTATTACAGTTTTGGAACTAGTGATACAAAATAATGAAATGGCTAGGGATGTAGCTCTGCAGTAGAGTACTTGTCTAGGAAGTATTCCTCCATGGTGGGCTGCTTGCCTACTGGGTAAGAAGGACTAGATTTGATCTGCAGCACCAAAAACAAACACACAATAAAAGAAACAACAATGAGCAAAACAAAAAGAAAAGAAAATGTGCAAATGAGAACACATGAGGTTATTAAATATTTGAGTTAGTTTGATATCAACCCGTTTTTTTCCAGAACTTCCTAGTAAAAAGGTAACTTTGAGATGGTTTATAATAAACACATACACACACTATTAAATAAAATTATAGGAAGCCATTGTCTTGGACAAAGTTCCTAGCAGATCTCACACCTTGAACTAAATAGCTGCCTATCTCAGATTCCAGGTCACCAAGCTGAAATTTAGCCACTTATCCGACCTGAGAGGCCAAGATTAGAGAGATAATCAAATTTTCCAAGTAGGGGAGTTTCATTTGGCAAGACAGTCAATTTCCCTTTGCCTTCATCCTTCCACTGAGAAAAATTAACCTAAAATAACTAGATGCTAACCAGTCCATTTCTTTGTCTCCGAGCTGCAAGCAAATGATTTTGAAATGAATAATCTATTTTCTCTTTTTTATTTGTTTGTTTTACTCTTTTCTTGTCTGTAAGGCCAATGTTTTCTGCATAAATCACTGTAACACTTACTTCGCTTTATGGAAGAGTTATCCAATTCTACAATAAGGACTAATACTAATTAAGACCTTTAACTTATAATTTGTTCATTGGCAATTACATACCACATCACACACATAAAAACAATATTTTACTGTAAATGTAAGCAGTAAATTGATGTATAAAATAAAATTGATGTATAATTGATTTGAAGACAATTTTCTTAATATAATTTTCCAAGTAATTTGAGAGATAATAATTATTGAGGTAAAAATATAAGTGACACAGGAGCAGTGGTACACACATATTCTGTACTACTCAAAGAAACTGAGACAGGAGGTTAGCTTGGGCAACCCAGCCAAACCCCATGTCAAAATAAAATTTTCACAAGGGCTGTGGATATAGCTTAGTGGTAGAATGCTTGCCTGGCATACAGAAAGCCCTGGATTCAATCTCCATGTACTGTTCCCCCTCAAAATAGAAAAATGTGTGTGTGTGTGTGTGTGTGTGTGTGTATTTGTCTGAATGTGGGTGTATCTTAAGCTTTTAAAATATTGTTTGTAATTTAATTTTGTAGACATGAGCATCTCATTTTCTGTAGGTCGATAAAAATATAGTAGAAATATTTCTTCTGATAAACTATGAATTGTAAAAAAATCATGTAGTTAACAGAATAATTACTAAACTAAGGACCATTTTTGTTCACTGAAAATACTACAAATGAAAAGTCACAATACATTGGTCATATAAGCTTCTAGAGTTTTAGGTGTTATATATGTTTTATTGAGTTTCATGCTTATGAATAAGACTTTGTCTATTTAAAAAAAAATTTTTTGAGACAGGTTCTCATTTTGTAGTTCAGGCTGGGCCTGAGCTCACTATATAGCCCAAGCAAGCCTTGCACTTACAGCAATCTTCCTGCCTCTGCCTCCCGAATGCTGGGATTACAGGTTTGAGGCACTACACCTGGTATTGTGGTATGTGGTTACTAGAGATCAAACTCAGGATCTTGGGTTTGCTAGGCAGGTACCAGAACTAGTGGCCCCCAAAAACAATTTTCTTTTATCTCTCTTGTTATATTTTGGGACCAAATCATGTGCAGTTCAATCAATAACACATTCAAAGACCAAAACAAAGAAAAGTAAATGAAGTTTGTCCCACACATGTGGTATTTGTTTTTTGCTCCTGGTATAGAGCTCCTAAGACCCACAGATTGTCTTTCATATTTCTAACAAACCTGCTTAGATAACACCTGAGTTTATGTTACCCTTGATTGTCTTGGGGTGGGACTCCTCACAAGGAAGATAGCAATTACATAGCTGCAAATGTCAGCCTGAACTCTCAGCCACTGGGGGAGGGAGCAAGGCTGGAATTTGAGCTCCATAAGTCTTAAAGACTCAGAGAGCTTCTGAGGTGCAGAACAGGTCCATGTGCTGAGGGGTGGCACTCGCACAGAGGACGTGGAAGGAAGCCCCATGTTGTCACTGTTTCCCTCACAGCTTGGCCCTCTCACTGTTTTCTATTAGCCACTGCTTACAAGTAGCCTTTTTAATGAAGTGGTCAGTGTAAAGAATGTTTCCTTGAGGTCTATGAAACACTACAGAAAATTATCAAGCCAAAGGACATGATCACAGGAATCCCTCAACATACACAAGGTCATTCAAAAGCATGGATGCTTTCTTGGACCACGATGCATGTGACACATATGAGCAGTCTGGAGTAACCGACACTTTGGGTATAGATGATGAACGATTCAGGGCACATAGTGTTGGAACTGAATCGTAGGACACTTAGTTTTGGTGTTCAGAATTGGGTGCTGGTTTGATAAAACACTCCAGCAGTATATGAGTTTTTATGAAATTTGAAAGTCAAACAGAAACTCCTAGAGAAAAGGTTAATATATTTTCTTTCCATATTAAGGAAGTACATTCCTTTTATTTTTCTAAACTAACTGAATATTTATAGTCCTTTCTGCTTTTTTCTTTGTAGTTGGTAACAAGGCAAGGTAGCTATTTTTAAATTACTATGATCTCTATGTCACATACACATATTTTTTGGACAGGAAAAAGACGTACATTTAATAAGTTCCAATGCAGCTATAAACTTTTAAATGATCCAAGGAAATCTTTCTTCAGGGTTTATTAGCTTCGTAAATAAATCTCACTAAATAATATCACCTTACTTTCCTGGGCTATGTATAAACATCCTAACTTCCCTTTAGAGGCTGATAAATATTAACTACAAAATAACAGGATTAGAATGTAGTTTATGTTCTAAAACAAACCTTATAAACATGAAAAAATGCCAGAACTGAGGAAAATCTATATCTTCAGGTCAAAATAATTTAAAATGCCTTTCAGTTTATTCATTTGTTTATATGTCAGATATTCAAATGAATAAAATTGGTTTTCAAAAAATGAACAAAAATGACACTTTCTGTGAAAAAAAAAAAATCTGCCTAAACACGTGGCAGTGCAGTCTAGTGTTTGCTGCTCAAGAGGGAATTTCCTCTACCAAAATCTCCTTTCTAGGTGACTCTGATATTGGGTCAAGCGCTCTGAAAAGCAATCGGAGGGGCAGGAAGTGCTCAGTCTCGGCTCCTACTGGGCCAAAGTTTCTCTCCTTGGATCCCAGGTCCAAGAATGCAGAGCTGCAGAGATTCACCTCGGTGTGTGACTGAGTCCCTGCCTCAGCTCCTGCATAAAAACTCTCACGTGCTACCACCAAAAGACTAGATGACTGAATTTTGACTGTTCCTTTCTTCCATGGCAGCACTAATTCTAAATTATGTAGATCTATAATTATTTTTATTGTTTTTTGGTACATTTTAGGCAGAGCTGATGATCATATTCATCACTAAGAATTTCTACCTGTACATGATATATCTGTATTATTTTTCCCATTCCTCCTGCCCTCCCTTAAACCCCTCTACTCATTATATACATAAGCTTTGTTTCTGTTTTTAGTGGAAATCCTAATATTTCTATTATTTCTGTGCTGTACATTATAGCATTTTCAGTATAGCATAATGATTACTCAATAATAACTGATCAAAATTAGAACTAATTTTGGCTTGCAACTCTTTGATATTAAAACAATTTTTAATAAGCTATATATTTTGTGATTTACAGTCTAAACACAGATGGTTCGTAAAGGTGTTAAAGTTTGAAGGCATTAAAAAGGAATGTGTTTTTCACCCGGTAGTGGGGCTTGCTGGAGGAGGTCCCATAGGCTTCTGGGCAGGTACTCACCCCTCCCCCCTCCCCATGGTCACACTTTAAATCGCCTGCATAGCACAGAGACTTGTTCTGTCTCCTGTATGAGTCCTGGCATCTAAATTACAACCATTAATTTGATTTTTTTTTGAGATAGGGTCTCACTCTGTAGTTCAGGCTGGCCCTGAGCTCACTATGTAGCCCAGGCAAGACTCGAACTCACAGTAATCTTCTTGGCTCTGTAATTTTTTTTTTTCTGCTGTGATATGTTACAGACCGAGTCATAGCTCTCCAAATTTATTAACTGCATGTCCTAGTTCCTAAGTGAGTATACTTGGAAACAGGATCTGTAAAATAGAAATTATGGGTAAATGAATGCATAACAGTGAGGCCTTCATCTGATGTGAATTATTTTCTTCTCAGATGAGGAAAGGAAATCAAAGGCTCCCCCATCCCCAGGTGAGAACATGATGAGAAGGTGGCTAAGTATGAATCTGGAAAACAGCCTTCTCCAGAAACTGGCTGGATGGTAAGGCCCCAGATATTGAGGCTTCATAGTAGTGAGAAAACGGGTATTTCTTATTTAAGCAGCTGAGTCTATGGCTGATTATTATGTTATCTTGAGCTGACAAATACAGCATACATATCCCCATCCTTGCTATGGACCATTTTACCCTTTCTGCTGACGTTAACCTTATATTCTCACCCTGAAACCTGGCATAGGAGAATTCATCAGGCACAGCGTATGACAAGACAATTTAGCATTTTACTTCTATTTCGTATGGACCTTGCACAAGGCTCCCTGATTTTATTTCTATCTTTGCCCTCACTTTTAGAGGAGTTTAATTTGAATAATTCCCAAAGCATAAAAGATCCATTAGGGAAAGCAGATAACCTTTTATTTTTGCTATTGGGTGATTATGTTTAGTTTATATTTTTATTTAAAAACTATTAGCATTTATTGGCCTGTTATCCAATTCACAAAATACCATGGGTATTATCTTTTCTGCCTGTTTTGCTCTTTGAGAGTTTATATTTTTTAAAACTCTCCCACAGTGAGATTCCAAAAAGAAGTGTAATTAAATACATGTATTTTTACCTTCATTAATTGGAAAAATATGTTTCTTGTTGCATGGATAATGGTGACAACATTTTTTTTTTTTTTTGAGACAGAGTCTCACTTTGTAGTTCAGGCTGGCTCTGAGCTCACTATGTAGCCCAGGCAAGCCTCCAACTCAGCAATCCTCCTGCTTCTGCCTCCCGAGTGCTGGGATTACAGGCGTGAGCCACCACGCCCAGCACTGTGGTATGTGGTATTGATTGTTGGTGGGCATGAGTCTCCACGCCCAGCATTGCATGTGGTTACCGGGGATTGAACTCAGGACCTTGCGCTTGCGAGGCAGGCGCCAGAACCACTGAGCCAACCCTCCGGCCTGATGACAATATTTTTAAATGTTTTTCCTTGATTATACATGTCTACAAATTTTCCATTTCCTGTGTCCTCTTTTCCTGGGGGTTTTCTAAGGAAAAATATAGTGAGTTTTCTTATAACTCCTTTGTCTTCAATACCTAACATAAGTCCGTCACAACAGAGGCACAAAAATTGTCTTTTAAAGAAATGAGATATTTCATAGTTTGCTGATTTGCTATATTTCTTTCTGCAAAGAAGTTCTACTTTCCCCAAGCTAATTCCACTTTTCCTCCAAGTGGATTTGGTCCTCTGATTACTGCCTAGGATGCAAATATGATACAGCAGTAAAGATACACTTAGGAGTGAGGTTAAAATGAAAAACAAAAATTAAATTTGAGGTTTCCTCAAAATATTTCCAAATAACATTAAAATCTCTGATGCTTTGTAATTGGAGAAATGTTATTTGGAAATATTTTGGTTAATATTTCAAGCAATTCCTATATACTGATTATTGGTTTTGTGTGTGTGTGTGTGTGTGTGTGTGTGTGTGTGTCCGTGTGTTTTTTGTTTGTTTGCTTGTGGTTATTTTTTTTAATAAATTGAATTCTTTATTGGTACAATTTATATACATCTCAAAATCATGTATAATATTGGGGAATTTGTACCAGTTAATTCTCATTTTTACCCATATCCCTACCCACCCACACCTCCTCACCCCCTTTATACACGCTCTTTTATTTTCTTTCTGTATCATATTTATTCCTTCCCCTCATCACATTCCCACACCAAGTTTCCTATAGAAATTTTGCACTCAATAAAAGCTGTCATACTTTCTAAAGCTCATTTGCATCTACATGTGTTCATGCCAAAGAGAAGATCTGGTAATTGTCTATCTGTGATCTATTGATTTCACTTATTAGTATACCCTGCAGGTGTCTCCATTTGCACCTAAATGGATTGATCTTGTCATTCTTTATGGCAGAGTAATACTCCATTTTATAAAAAAAAACACATCTTCTTTATCCATTCTCCAGTTGATGGACATTTGGGTTGTTTCCAAGATTGAGCTAACACAAACTGAGCTGCTATGAACTAGGGTGTACATCTGTCTTTCCAATGTGAGTTTTTAAATTCTTTTGGGTATATTCCTAGCATGGGGATAGCCAGGTCAAATGGAACCCCTAGTCCTAGTTTTCTGAGAAATCTCCACACAGATTTCCACTAAGCCACCTTATCTTTGACAAAGAAGCCAAACATCCCCAATGGAAGAAAGACAGCCTCTTTAACAAATGTTGCTGGAAAAACTGGGCTTTAGCCTGCCAAAAGCTAAAGCTGACCTATCTCTTTCACCATGCACAAAACTAAACTCACAGTGGATACGAGACTTAAACATTAAAACAGAAACAATAAGCCTGCTGGAAAACAGGCTAGGTAAAACTCTTGGAGACATTGGCTTAAGCAGAGACTTTATGAATAAAACCTCTATAGCACAAGAACTAGCAGAAAGAATCACCAAATGGGATCTCAGTCTTCTGAGAAGCTTCTGCACAGCCACAGAAGTCACTGGTACTGCTAGAAGACAACCAACAACATGGGAAAAAATCTTTACTAGCTGTTTATCAGACAAAGGGCTATTATCTACAATATATAAAGAACTCAAACAGATCAGCCTCCCCAAGTTTAAAGAGCCAATTCAAAAATGGGCATCTGAAATGAACAGACACTTCTCAGAGGCAGAAGTCAATGCTTGTGGTTATTTTGAAACAGGGTCTTGCTTTATAAGTTCAGGCTGGCCCTGAGCTCACTGTGTAGCCAGGCAAGCCTCAGACTCAGCAATCTTCCTGCCTCTGGGTTCTTGCTTTAATTCCCAGCTTTCTGTAGCTGAGGCAAATGGATTTCAAACTCTAACCCAACTTGGGTAGGTTGGTGACTTAATGATAAACAATCTCAATGTAAAAAACAAATTAAAGTGAGGGAACAGGGGAATGGGAAAAATATGAAAATTGTGTCATGTACTCATACAAAAAAAATCAGCTCCCAAAATTTAAAGACCCGATTCAAAAATAGGCCCAATTCAAAAAAAAATATCTGAAATACACAACACTTTTTTAGAGGAAAAAGTAAAAGCTGCCAAGAAGTATATGAACAAATGCAGAACATCACTGGTCATTTGAGAGATGCAGACAGAAACAACACTGAAATTTCATCACACTTTACAAAGAATGGCTGCTACCTCTAGCCAGGAACAAATGCTGGTGAAGCTGCAGAGAAAAAGGAACCCTTCTGCAATGTTGATGGGAATGTACATTGGTACAGCCACCATGGAGATCAGCGTGGAGATTCCTCAAAAAACTAGGATTAGAGGTTCCATTTGACCCTGCCATTCCCGTGCTATGGATATACACAGAAGCATTACAAGTCTCATACCATAGCAACATATGTGGACCTATGTTTATAGCAGCTCAGTTTATGATAGCTAAATCTTGGAAACAACCCAAATACCCATCAAAAGGTGACTGGATAAAGAAGATGTGGTTTTTCTATAAAATGGCATATTATTCTGCCTTAAAAAATGATAAATTTGCCGGGGGTGGTGGCTCACGCCTGTAATCCCAGCACTCGGGAGGCAGAGACAGGAGGATTGCTGAGTTCGAAGCTTCCCTAGGCTACATAGTGAGCTCGGAGCCAGCCTGAACTACAAAGCGAAACCCTGTCTCAAAAAAAAAAAAAAAAAAGAATGATAAGTTTGACTCATTTATACTCAAAATGGACGTACCTTCAGCATGCTTCTAAGTGAAATAAGTATGTCTCAGATATGTGAATATCATGTCTATTCTCTGGTATGAGAAACTGAGGATGCAAATTAGCTCTAAAATGTATGATAGATATTTTGAAATAGAAAATATTCAAAAGGAAATTTGGTAGAGGGGTAAGTAATGAGGGCAAGAGAAAATGTGATGGTAATAAAAAAGGGAAACAAAGCTTATGCATATAGGAGGGAGGGGTTGTGCGGTGGGTAGAATAACAGAAAAAATGAGAATTAATTCATGTCATTTAGTTACAAATTCTCAATATTGAGTGTGATCATAATTGTATATACAATGTACCAACAAAGATTTAAATTTGGAAATAATAACAAATTCCAAGGGTGATTGTGATCATAATGTATTTATAAAATGTAGCAATAAAATTAACTTTTAAAAAAATGGTTCCATACTTAGTGCCAAAAAATAGAGAAAAATTTAAAAAAATATTTCAGTCAATGATGAATATGTACCCAAGAAAATAAGCAACTTCTTCAAATATTCTATAATTTACTTTCTAAGTTTACCACCTAAAACTGTCTTTACATATTATTATACAATAGTATTCCTTTTCTGCCTCAAAGCCGCACACTGTGGACTGAATACTCTAAAATGAATGGGCCAAAATAACTTTACTTTATATTTTGAATGTCATGTGTTTTGTACCAATGATGTGAAAGTAAATAAAACATTTTGGCACCTGAAAAGGGCATTATTGCCATGACTATACCTTAACATGTGGTTCAGAAGCATTTAGAATCAGTTTATGGGAAGAAATTGGAGAGGTTTACAGTTGCTAACTAGAGAAGCCCTAGAATGTTATAAGCCAAACATAATGGGAATTTCTAGTCAGAAAACCAGAATGCTGATAGAAATGTATTTATCAAAATCCAAGGTGAGTGAATGTTAGCCAGGAACAAGTATACAATTGCCAGTTGGACTCAAAGCCACATATGTTACATTCTGGCAAAAATTTCCCTGAATATTTGCCCATATTTTGAATCTTTTCTGGAGACTAAAATTAAGGGCAACAGACAAATTAATCTGAGAAAATGTCAAGACTGTCTAATGTTCAGACTGTGGTATCAATACTGCCAGTAGATTTTATCTAGATGTGTAGTGAAAATCAGAGGCAAGGGACAGAGCTAAGTAATTTGAAAAGTTTGCAGTTTAAACAGAAGAGAAGCACCTATAAAACTGGAGTCATGGAGAGTTTGTTGCTGAAAAGATTACCATTAAAAAGAATGCAAGTATTTGTGTCAGGACAGTATGAAAGGTGCTTGGAGAACATTTCAGGAATGGGCAAGAATGTATTCTTTACTGGTTCATGAGTAAGAAGGGTCAAGGTAAACTTGTCTTGAGAAGAAACCCTCTTAGCATGCTATTCCATAAGGGCCTCTGAGGGAATGATCTCCTGAATTTAATTTGAGATATTCAGCTATTCAAGGACTTGTTCTTCTTTAGTCATGGCTCAAAGGGGTCTGACTACTGTTAGAACTGGTAGCAGACTGCAATGTCATCCACATGCTACTGGTTTTAGGAATGTGAAGAATTTAAGAGTTGTGTGATCTTGAAGGATTACACTCTCTTTTCAGAAGAAGTCCTCAGAGGCTTGTGAGTATGTCCCTGAGAGGGTTGTCTGTCAAACTGTGAGAATGAAGACAAAAGTGCACTGAAGGCTCCAAGAATTAAGAGATATCAGAAATGTGAAACATCTGCTGGGGTAAATCACAGGCAGTAAGTAGAAGCACTGAGAAAAGAGACCATGAGGACTAAAACTAGCAAGGCCATAGGTGCAGAGCTGCCCAGGTGCTTATGTGTTCATATCTCATCACAGTTTGCCTTAGGTTCTAGATGTGGGATGCAGGATTTTTACCCTTATAGGTTCTATTCTTTCTTTGTTCTGTTCCATTCTACCCACCTACCATTTTCTTCCTTTTGGAATAAGAATGTTAATCCTGTGCCACTGTGCATCAGCAATATGTAACTTTGGAATTATTTTTTACCTAACATTAGTGCTAAGAATTTAGCATGAGTCTCAGAGAATACTTTAGACTTGTGTTTCTCAGCAATTCTGAAGCTGCTAAAACTTTGGCGACTCTTTGATGTGAACTGCATTCATTTTAGACAAAGAGATCAGCAGGAATCTCCGGTGGTAGTGGGGCAGAATGTTATGGTTTGGATCCAGAATGTCTTCCCAAACCATGATGTGTTTAGAAATGGGGTGTTTGGAAAGTGATTGTATCATAGAGATATCAATGAATCCATAGCAAAATGAGCTATTAAGAGGTGGGGCTTAATAACTCT
Source organism: Thryonomys swinderianus (assembly GCA_004025085.1). Lineage (NCBI taxonomy): Eukaryota > Metazoa > Chordata > Mammalia > Rodentia > Thryonomyidae > Thryonomys > Thryonomys swinderianus. Next base: position 499 of record PVIC010024415.1, on the reverse strand, counting down.
GTGTGAGACCTGGAAGGGTATACTTTCCCCCATCTCCTCCCTCCTGTTTCTGATTCCTGACCCCATAACAGGAACAGTTTTCCTCTGCCAGATCCTTCTGTCATGTGTCATCTGTCTTAGAGAAAATCCAATATGGAATGAGCACCACATAAACCATCAACAAAAATTATGGTTTTAAATTGTGGGTGTATTTTGTTCCAGTGACAAAAATGACTGAAATATTGTTTTATAATTTAAAATATAGAGTCATTATTTATCATATAGTGATATTATAGAAAATTCATTTTAATTGATTTTGTGAAATTTGCTTATAAATCAATAAAATGCACATACATTTTGAAAATCAGGTAAATATTATTTTTGAACTATTCAAAAAAAGAAATAACAGGTATATTTTAGTTTTATACCAAATTATCCTGTTGTGTTCACTTTGTGGCCTGTATCTAGATGTCTAGCCACAGCTTCATGTGTTTGTAGATAGGGCTTTTAAGAGGTAGCT